>VSMD01063737.1:0-198319 GCA_008750895.1 Mirza zaza | reverse complement strand
ACACACACACACACACACACACACACAGAGTACTGTATTTAAAATCATAAAGAAAACACTCAACTTCACTGAAAGACTTTAATTTTAAATGATCAAGTAGATTTATCCTCAAAGAAACCATCTGGATTATCACAAATCTTTTCAAACCACAGCTGCTTCTCTTGAAAATCTTTACTTGGAAACTCTCGGTAATAATACTCACAAGAAAAAAAAATGTACTGCTTATGTAAAGATAACCAGTTTATATCATGGCTTGCCCTGCGTCCTACGGCAATTTATTTACATTCTTCAGTGTGGAGGGTACTATAGACACAGCCCTAGAGAATGATATAAGATCAGGTTTTAAAATTAATTCTGCCCTTAAGGAAACTGACATCATCCTCATTAAAGATACTTCCTCCAAGGTCTCTAAACCTTATCAAACTGGGTAGGAATGGAACTAAGGTTTGACGCTCTGGAGATACCACATTAAAAACGCAGTTTCGTTTTCTTTAAAGACTTTGGCTCTAAAACAGGGATGAGCCAGGTTTTTTTTTCTTTAATATTTATCTATCTTTTAAAAAATTTCCTGGCATTTTGTGATTGATACATAATATTTGCACATATTTAAGGGGTACATGTGATATTTTTGTACATATTTAAGGGGTGCATGTGATATTTTAATACATGCATACAATATGTAATAACCAAACTCAAGAGAGGAAAGGTCAGTGACTTGAATGGTTTCCAATTATTGAAACGGTCACACGTCAGCTGCAGGGTGGGAATTCCAGATCACACGCCAACAGTTTACACGGTCGATGGCAGAAGCCAACCCCACTGTGGCTGGTATTACTGGGCGACCCATTCTTCATGACTGCCCCGTCACCACCAGCCTGGACTGAGGAGAGAACCTCCTGCGGTACGTGCTCTTGTACGTGTCAGAAAGGGCCTTTCTGGAATGTTCTAGTTCTAACTGCCGACTCTTTTTCTGATGCTGCTCTTCAGTAATATTTTATTATGGAAAAACGTGGAGCATTTTCTGAAATGCAATACTGTAAAACTCAAGGACTCAGACAGTGAAAAATGATTTCCTACAATTCTGTGGCTAAGCTGGTAAAATAAACAGTATTTCAGTTTTGGAGCTTATGGCGGTAAAATAAAAAAGTGTTTTAGTTTTGGAGCTTGCAGTGCTGTGCACAAAAACACCTGTCTGTCCTACTTGAACTCTGTCCCAGGGTAAAGATAGAGGCTCATCCATGTTTTCAAGGCCAGGCAACATCTTAAACGTATGAAACCTACTTTGTTTTCTCAATCTAAGCAAATCAACACTTGAAAACAGCCACAGACTGATCATCTGATGATGGAACCCAGTACTTTCTTTTTTGTTGTTGTTTTAACAAAGTAATAGTCCTGGTAGACAAATTCAATTCAATATACATTCGAATTCAAGACATCAACAAAGTCATCACATTGTGAATCGAAAATTCCTTAACAGGCTGCCTTTGAATTCTAAGGGGTTGGTAGATCAAGGGACTAAAGCCCTGGAAGGCAAATTAGTGAACCCGCCATGGTTTTTTCCTTTCTGTGAATGAAGCTCTCTTTTGTGTGTGCATTTGCAAGCAAAGCAGGTGCCTGCTTTACACAAGTGGAATTGCAATCGGGATCTTGGCTTCTTGTCAAGTCAGTAGCATGCAAGCCAGCCGAAGTCAAAAGAGGACATACTCCTTATACTTGATTCCCCTTGTCATCTATTTTCTCCCTCAATCTTAGCCACTACATAGAGAATTTAACACTTTTTTTCCAAAATTCAAAGGTTGTTGATCTAAGTGGTATGTTTTGTGCTCAAGTGCGTCTCCCACACGCTACGGTTTCAAAACTATCAATCACTGGCTGCCAAGACCTCCCTACTTCCAGTTTCTACAAAGCAGTGAAAGGCTCAAAAACCCCCATCAAAAATCCCCTTGTTTAAATTTTTACAGAAAACTTAGCGCTGACCTTAGACAAACAGTCGTTTTTCAGTGGTAGAGGAGGTAACTATAACTTCAGTGTCTTGAGGCAAAGACAACGATAAAGTGCTGTTCTTAGAAAGTACAAAGAGGATTTATTTAGGATGAGATATGGTAGCCTGGAGGGTTACAGGTGTATCCCTTTCCTTAGCCCAAATTCCACCCACTGAGAAGACGACGGTGCCGCAAGGGGAAGACCGTAGCAAGGCACTGTCACCTCACTGTCCCGTGGCTTCCACGGCGCTGTGGCCTCAGTGTTTGTTCCTGCTTTGTCCTCAACGCACTGCTTGCCTTCAGGAGGTGCAAGATACAAGTGAACAAATGATGCTACTGATGCAACAAGCTGCATTCAGTCCCGTGCCACTGAACCCTTCCATGCATTCCACTTATGATTTCTCTATTGTAGCTGCCCTGTTCCTGGACGCCGGACCGAGATGGCTGGAATGACATACACCGTGACACTGCAGTGAGAGGCACGAGCAAAGTGGCACCCAAAGCAAAAATCAGTCATCTAAAGGAAGAACCTGCAGCTCCGGAGATGAGAGGGTTTTGTTTGATGCCCTCTCCCCCCATCAACCTTTTATTGCTTTAAACTCAAAATTAAGAGAAAGAAAATTAGAGGAAGTTAAGGTGGCATTGCTTTCTGCTGGCTTCCATGCTCTTTCTGTAAAATCAAAGAATGTTACAATTTAACTCACTCTACCAGCCTAACCCTCTACTTCCTCCCATTTCACAGATGAGAAAATAGCTGTCCCCAGGAGGCTAGGAGACTGTCCCCCAGTCACACAAGTAGCAAAGGCAAAAACATCCCAATAATTACTGGCTCACGAGTACCCTTCAAAATCAATGCTGATCTCCAGGAAAACCTGCCTTAACCACCTCCAGTTTGTTCCACCTTTCTCTGAGACACCCTCAGCACTGCTTCAGACTCCTTTCCTGCCACCTGAAATGTCTTCTCATAACTTAAACCTCTCTTGCTTGAAATGTCTCCCCAGAAGTCACCTGAGATGAATCTTCTCTTTCTCCTATCTAACAAGTGGGCCCTTCCATAGCTCAGAATCGCGGCCACCCAATCCAAATGCCTCATCTTGTAGGAATCAACTTTTAATGAAACCGTATCCAATTAGCTGAGTTTTACAGAGTTTGATATAATTGGCACCCTGTTGTAAAAAGTATTACCATCTGGCCACTACCTAGGAAGCAGAGAAATGATGTTGCCATTCTGCTTTCGGTTCTTGAATTATGTGGACACCGCCGATAGGATCACCGGATGCCAACCCAAGGAATTCCCCTGGGAAACTGTCCCCGGCCAAGCAGGATCTGTGCTTCTTTCTCTGGCTGCCTGGGGCAGTCACCCGATGCTTCTCCAAACACCCTGACTCACCCCTCTCCCCCACAGAAGGATCGCCTGCAGACAGCAGATCTGAGCCAACGTTTCAGCCAGGGAGGGAACAATGATCTCACCCTGCTCAGTGGCAGCCCCACACCTTTCTTCTGACTTCTCCACCTGACCTGCCGTGACCATATTTCTATTACACTTGGCCACAAGATTCAGCTCCTGCCAGCCTCCTGCTGCCCTGGGGACTTCCCCTGAAGGAATCTTCTGTTATTTCCATGCCCTAGGAAGACAGGCAAGCTCTCGAAATTTCCTGCTAGGAAAATGGAGCTTTTTTTTTTTTTTTTTTTAACCTAGATTAAACCTACTGCATTTTCAAGCCTTTTGGGAAAGCAACAGAGGACTAACGTGCACAGCTATGTGTGCACTGTGATACTGCCTCACCCATTATTATGTAAATTCCCACTAAAGCAGGACACAGAAAAGACATCGAGGGCAAAATTGCCAGAATCTGCTTTTCCCCCTTCCCTAGTTCTCTGAAATAAGCCACTTACATTAAACCGTTTCGACTGTCTAGGAGCTGGGAAAGTATCTTAAGAATTTCGGTATCATTCCTTTTCCCCCTGATGGGACAATCACTGTGTTTAGCTGTTTCCTGGACTCTCTGTCTCTGCTCTAAGCGTCAGGAAGGTAAGTTTGTGGGTGACACACACATTGGTCAAGGCCAATGAGATGTGGGAAGCAGGGTCCCCCTCAACGACAGGAAAGGTCACTGGCGCCTTGGGATCAAAGGTAACATTACAGTTTACATTTTTCAAATACTCATTGTAGAGTAGTAAGGAGGGCTATGTTTTTCTTACCTTTACCTAAAGGTAAGAAAAAACATAATAACTTTAGGTTGAACATAACACACCACAGAAGGCCCACTGGGCAGCTAGCCTCCCTGGAGTCCTCCCCGGAGTCCTCCCCGGAGTCCTCCCCAAGAGGCAGCGACCAGGCCGCCCAGCGGGGACCAACATCACTTCTCATACGTCAAGGAGGGCATCACAGGGTTAACGTGGCTGCTATAAGGTAGTTCTGTCTTGAATCCAATTAAAAAGGATTTAGTTTCCAACGTACTGAGGGACCTCATTAAAAGGAAGTTTCTAATATAAGGTTATTTCATAGCGGAGACTCTCTGGAGGATAGGATGGCATTATAATTAGGAGTCTAGCGGCAATGAGAGCAGGTTAAAATCCTATCCGTTTCCCTATGATTCTCAATTCGACGCTCTGGGCTCTTAGATGCTTCCAGGCCAGGCCAATCTCTGAAGTCTCAACTTCTCTGTCCTGCTTCTTCGATGGTGTGTCAGTTTGTATTTGCGGGACCAAGACTACAGGCCTCTTATTGTTGGCCTGAGGAAAATCCAGCTCGGCTCTGCACCCCGGCACCTATCCCTGGTGTGGTAAGTTTGTATTGAGCCGTTCTAGGTGCCTCTCAGAATTCTCAACAGGGGCATTTGTAATACAGAGAAGAATAGAGGTGTTTTTCCTCAAATTGGAATGAGGGTGTCCTCATCTACCCCCTCATGCTGGTCTTCGCAGTCATAGTACAACGGGAAGGGCAAACCCTTTGCAGAAACCAAACGTTGGGCTACAGTAAAGATTTGTACTTATTTTAGACTTTTTTTGGTGTGTGTGTGTGTGGTACATGACTGCCTCCACCCAACTCCAACAATAACTAAACCACATTTCATATCCATGGGGATCTCATGCCAGGAACAGCGGAAATCATGTAAGAAATCTACCTTTGCAGCCAAGCCTCAGTTCGTCCCGAAATTCTCACGGCAGAGACTGTGACAGTCTCCAAAGAGATACTGGATATTTCTCTCCTGCCTCATTTCACCTTCTTTGCAGGGACGCCAATACAGTCACCCCGATTAGCATCTCAGGCTGGTGACTTAACTTCCCCTAAGCCTCTGGTTCTTACTTATGACATGGGGTTGGTCCCAGCAGCTGTATCATTGGTTTAACCTATCAAACAAGGTAACCTATGAATAACACAGTTCCTGGCATATAAATAAAAGTACTTAATCAATGCTAGAGCTTATTGTCTGCCTTAAATTTATCACGTTTCCCCATAAAGCCCTGAGCTCAAACAGACCCTACGCAGGATCCTGAGGCAGGTGAGGGACAGGCAACGGGACCCCGCCTTTGTAACAACTGAAACGGATACAGACAGGCGGTGGTGACACACTGGCCCCACGCCGAGCCGCTCCCGGGGGGTCTCCGGGTGGCAAGGCAGGGCGACGAGGCCTCTTTTCTAAGTGACGACCACGAGCCCTTTAATAGGGTTGAGAATTGATTTTGTTGTCTTGCTTGCTGAAGTAATTACTTGGAACTAGCCAAGTTCACCCATTTGCATGGCCCTTGAATACTCAGAACATCCATTTACATGGCCCTAAATGGTCAATCCAGTTTAATGGAATCGTTCTGATGACTTTCCTACTCAGGATACGACAAATTTTCCCCTAATTGTGCACTCTTTATGGTTCGCCCCCATGGGGAAAAAATTCCCTAAAACAGTTTGTCATCTGAAATAAAACTTACTGCTGCCTAATGAGCACACCCAGCTTGCAGGATGGTAAGAGTAGTTTAACCACAGATCTGTCATTTCCCTTTATTTCAGCAACAACAGAGGGAGGAGAAAAAGCAGTGACTCTGGGCTTCGTGTGCAGATGTGGTATCCTACATGCATGGGAATGGGGGAGGGGGGAAGAGCTGTTGGGTCCCCCCAGAGCGTATGGTGAGGTGCCAGGCACGGAAGCTCCTACTGAATACTGAGGGGCTAACTCTCCGCAGGGCACTTTCCCATCTGCTTACCCTATAGCAGCATGGTTTTCTGCTAGACTTCGAGTTCCAGGAGCCCTTCTGATGCAGTCCTCCACACTATCAACAGTCCATGGAGTATTCTCTAGTCCACCTCCTGAGGAACGACTCTGGTACCATTCACCAATTTCCAACCCCAGAGAGGTGTGGTTTAATGGGTGCTTAAAACAGATTGTGGTCGATCCATTTAGTAAGATAATGTCTACACACTGCTGAGCCCAGAATCTGGCACACAGAAAACACCAAATTAAAGGTTATTTTTCTTTCCTTCTACTATATAATTTTAGGGGTACCATGAAGGCTTTCCCCATTTCTAGGGTGATCGAATGATTCCTCATCCAACTGAGGACACTTTCCAAAGTGGAGAGAGCAATCTGAATAATGACTGTGGGACAAGGGATGGAAATTAGGCTGCAGGAGGCAAACCCTGCACTACCCTCTCCTGCCCTAGTGTTTCCTCTTCTGAGCTTCATTATTTTTAGTTTGAAGCCCAAATTCATATTAAAATAAAAGTTCCTCAGAAGAAACAACACTGTAACCTACATCCCAACGATCTAAAATGAATCTGTGAACACTGGCGTGGACAAGGCTTTATATTAGTGAGAACGTGGGTGCCAGGGCGTGACAGAGTGTCCTGAAAGACGAAAAATGACCCAAAAAACGAACTGGCCGGGGTAAAGTGACAAGCCTTAGTCACATTGTAATTTTGACAAGGGCAGGTCCGGGTTTGACTGTGATCGATTTTAAATGCTGGATTGAGGAAAGAAAAGGGACTGTAGCAACCGTCTAGTTGAAGTTATTTCCAGTTAAAAAAAGGGAGGCACAGAGAGGTGTTATCTTGACGGAGCCGGGGCCTGAATCCAGGTAGGCAGCTGACCCTTGCCAGAGACGGCCCACCTCTTCACTGTTTGCAATCTCTAACCAGACAGGTATTTGAGCATGCATTTCCATTTTCCAGGAAATTCAGTAAGTATAACTGGCCATGGATACAAGAGAAAACACAACACATGGTCCATGCACTTGATGTGCTTCAAACTAAGCTGCAGAGTTCAGTGCTCATTTGTTACCTGGCAAAAAAAAGATTCATCTTCTTTGCCATAGAAATGTCGCCCTAGAAAATCTCAGAGAGAAGAGTGAAATAGTTCCTTGATTCCAAGATTCCAGAAAGCTCCACGCCACACACTGAGCAGCAGCCACTGGGCTCTGTCCTGGGAGGAGCGTGTCTTCTCTCAACCTGCCCCATGCCACATGCGCACTGGAGTGGTACCTGATCTAAAAAAAACTCTCATCTTTCTAACTCATTGCCAATGACACTTACTCTCTTCCATCAAACCTTTAGGAGAAAGACAAGAAACATCTTGTGGGCTCCTGTATCTTCCTTAGACGACGGGAGAAAGATGGATTTCTGAGTCTTTTAGCCATTTGGACTTCAGGGCCACTGCTTGTTTTCAAACACACACACACACAATTATGAAGATGAGGTGGGAAGAAAGGCATGTTGTATAACACTCTGCAAGGAGCCAAGATGCTCCAGGCAACAGAGATCATTTACAGTAAAGCCTTTGCTGTATTCTCCTCCTTCTAATTGTGTGGATAACGAATGACAATTATACTCTCCTACCACTAAGGTTCTCACCGTTAGTTCTAAATGATACTCAGTAACAAAAAGATCAACAGCTCAGGCCATTCAACACAGTGGACATCCCAAATACCCTTTTCAAGCAGGTCCTGGGATGCTTAGTTGTCAGCGAGACGAAGACTTAGCTTCCTGAATATTACTGTCTTAGGCTAATATTAAAGTTGGTTTGAACTCCCTGAGAACATTTCAGTTTCTCAAAAGGGACTTGGCCTATGTGATTGTCATGTAGCTCGGAAGAGGCAGTCTAGGGTTCACATTTGCTCCCCAAAACTCACCAAATAGATACCCCACACATAGTCATTCTCCTAGCTTTCCATCCTTCTTTTTTGGTATGATGAATAATTTTTGGTCACTAATAATTTAACCACTGTTCGTCCGATATATTTATGCTTTACATTTCCAGGAGGGTAGGTTTCCAAAGGATTCAACATTATGACGGGAGGGGAACAAAAACCCTAAGATTTCATTACTAGTCAGTCTTGTACACTGACCTATGTGTTGAAGAGCTGTCATAAGAAGATATATTCCAAGTATTGATATAAACCATAAAATCATCGCATGTCAAAATGACTGGTAAACTTGGTCAGCTGAACGGAACAACCAGATAATCCAAGAAAAAATTCAGGTTGGAAGAGATGCACTAGTGTTACATGGTAGAGTCATACTCTTGTCTATACGAGGCCAGATTCCAAGACTGGGTAGCACAGGTGCCAGGAGTTTAGTTTCACCCACTGAGTCTGCTGCCATTCTTTACAATAGAGGACTCTCAGCAGAAGGCACGAACAAATGAATCACATACCTTCGTACACTCTACCTCTTACAAGAATGTTTCCCAAATGTTCCTGAAGATAATAATCACCTGGGGTGTTTGTAAACTCATAGATTCTTGGGGCCAAGCCAGACCTGTGGGCTCAGGATTGTCAGGGCAAAGATCTAGGAATCTGTATGACAGTGTCCCCAGAATTCTTAGTCTCTAGGAAGTCCAGGAAACAATGTAACAAAGGACACCAGTGGCAGGGACTACCAGCTGTCCACCAGAGCTTATTTTTTCCTTCCACAGTGCCAAGTCTTATTTTTTCCTTCCACAGTGCCAGCAGAAGACGTAGTGAAACCGCACCTGCTGATCCTGTCCCATGTGACTATGTACATGCTAAGGGGATGCAAGTGAAAGTGACATTTGCTCCTTCAGGACCAGGGATTTATTCATTTACTTTTTTGAGACACAGTCTCGCTCTGTCACCCAGGGTAGAGTGCAGTAGCATCATCATAGCTCACTGCAGCCTCAAACTCCTGGGCTCAAGCGATCCTCTTGCCTCAGCCTCCCAAGTAGCTGGGACTACAATTGCCTGCCATGACCCTCCAGCTAATTTTAGTAGAGATGGGGTCTCACTCTTGCTCAGGCTGGTCTGGAATCCCTGAGCTCAAGCAATCCTCCTGCCTCGGCCTCCCAGAGTGCTGGGAGATTACAGGCCTGAGCCGCTGGGTCAGGGCTTTTAAAAGAGCAGACGTGAGTCCTCCGTACTTTCCTTTTCTTCTGAATAGATGCAGACAGGAAGGGAAAAAAATAAGAGAAAAATTTAAAAAGCCCCAGGAGACGTCAGAGCTACAAGCAGCAGCAGGCTGGATCCCAGTACCATGGCATGGAGGAAAGCTAGCCGCCCACCAGCTATGAGCACCCATTGAGGATTCCCAACAGGAGCAAGAAACTTTTGTTCTAAAAGTCCTAATGCACTTTTTTGTCTGTACAATCGAGCCTATCCTGGTTAACACTCAGTGGTTAAGAAACAAACACGACGACAGCGTATCTGAGACAATGACAACTCTGAGCGTGTCGGTGACGTCTCTGCCCACACACACGCTCACCATGTTTCCAGGGGACTTCCCAAAAGGACTACACTGTAAACATAACAGAAGGATCAAAGCGAGTACGCTCTAGAATTTGCTTCCAGAAAATTAGACGTCGGTGAATGGCTGCAGAGAAAGTCGCGCAGATAAAGTGAGTGATAGAGTTGACCCTGTATTTATAGTTTCTTGATGAGATCACCCTTCTTCTTGAACAAAACCGCTTGGTAAAACTGACCAGATTGAGAGGAGACTAGACTTCCTGATAGGACTATCTAACAGCTCATTTTCTTCAATAAACGATTCTTAAATTCCATTTGCTTCGACAGGGAAAAGAACTTGTATGGTGATACTTAGCTCATACATGAACATGAAAGTTAATCTGTCCTTTCTGTTTTTCAACCTTTCTCCCTTGCTTTTGTTAGCAGGTTTCAAAGCGTTGACCCAGTAGTTCAGGCTTATTGCCACCTTTTTCCTCCGCTGTTTCTCCAACCTGCTAGCAATCTCTGCATTTGGGGGTGCAGCAGGCAGGCCTGTGCAGAGGGGTACTGAAGTCTGACCTACAGGTGTCTCAGGGCATCTGGGCCCACTTGGTCAAAAAAAGCAGCAGACCCTGTACCATTTTCCTTAGGTACGCTATATGAGCGACCAAGCAGCGTTTTCAAATCCTCCTGGTACCTAAATAACGCTGAATTTGTTTTAAATCCCTCCAAAGTATTCATGAAAATAAGTACACGCCCACACACAACAGAGAGTAAGAAATATCAAAGGGTATGTTACAAAAATCAAGAGAACTGGTACTAAATAAATTTAATAAAATCACTTATTTTCTTTATCCTCCTTGGTTGGGATTCCACGCAAACCTCAACAGTGTAAAGGACACAAAGTATCTTTGCTCTAAGAAGATGCCCTTAGTCTCTTAGCATTTTGATATAGGAACCAGGAAAAATGAATATTTGGAATGGATGCAACGGTGAGGTTGAATATAAGAGATGCCACTACATATAAATGTGAATGCCACCCGTGAAAAGTGTATAGGCAGAAAGAAAATCATACTGGCCAACTGGTTCTTGAAAACTACCTGCAAAATTTCTCCAGTGGCCCCCAAGAGTTATTTAATACACTTCCTCAAATCTCTTACCACTAAGGTGATCTCTGGGAAGTTTGGGTGAATTTTAACATCAATTCATTCTCAACCACAACTCGAAGTCCAGAAGGCCTGTCAAAGTCTGTCCCTGAAAGATCTGCCCTAAAACACATTCTCTGGAGAGCATCCTGGCACGACCCAGTTTTGCAACATCCATGCCGGGGCCTATCTGGGTGCTGGCTGCTCTCGAAAACTCCCAGGTGAGAAATCCAGGCCATCCAATTAGGACACTTCTAAAAGGTTATCTGAAGCTTAAAGACTCTGATTGGTTTTATCTCACTAGTCTCCACCTCACCCCTTGTTCTATGCTAAGCCTTCCCTCAGCACTGCTGCTTTGGAGAAGCAAGGGACAGATTTTGCAGAGGGTAAAAAAAAAAAACTTCTAAATTTCCAGCCATCGAGGCTAACTTCTTGCCTGTCAGCAGCTTTTAAAATATTGATGGCTTTTTCTTCCTAACAGACAAGCCGAGTGGAGTCTGGAGGGGCCTGCTCTTAACTGTGACCAGAAATAAACTCCGTGCAATTAGCCGTATTTTTTAAGAGATGGCACATTCCTACAAGGGGGGTGGTGGAGGGCAGCATCTACCCATATCCCTTTCTAGCCCAGACTCTTCCCATCCAAGCCCCGGACAGACGCTGCAGGAGACGTGGGCTTCCTCCCCTTGCAGGCCAGACACCTGTTTCCGGCTTCCGGCCAGGCTAAGACTGTGTTAGGAAGTTATCAGCTATATGTTCGAGGGGGAAGAAAAAAGGGGGCATGAGATGACTAGCAAGTGGATCACAGCGACGAAGAAAACATCGCAGAGGCAGGTGGAAACATCTCATACTGTCTTCTTAACCAAATGGCTTCTAACAAGCCTCCCACTGAAGATGATGGGGCCAGAGGTCATATTCTTGAGTTCTAATAAAGCTATTTCTTCCTTGATAATCTCTCGCTTGTAAAAAAAAAAAATAGTCCTGCAACTGCACGTCATCCTGCTCATAGCTTCTACGAACCCCTGCTCTCAACGTATCCTGTTACCTGAGAGGTAAACTCCTTTTGGTCTACAAGGTGAGATCTGCCCACTGATACAATGGATTTTATTTTTGTCTCTGTTAACTAAAAAAAATCACATTCTACTTTCGGTTCGAAGACAGGCTGTGTAACCTAATAGGCAGACCCTTACATAAACGATTTTATTTTGAGTCTTGGGTCTTCCTCAAAACATCAGCAGCAGTCTACAGACTGCCACTAACATCTTTGTAAACAGGAATCATCATCCCTAGAGACTACATAGTTTATGAAAAAGAACCTATGATACTTTCTTTGGTTGAGCTTTGTGAAGAATACAGGTCTGAAGGAGACCATGTGAACATTCCCCTTCCAGTCTCCTACAACAGCTAGCTGTGAAAGTACAATGTTAAAAATATGGATACTGGTTTAGGATTTTTTTTAAGACACTGGGTCTTGCTTTGTCACCCAGGCTGGAGCGTAATGGTCTCACCAAGCTCACTTTAACCTCAAACTCCTGGGCTCAAGTGATCCTTCTGCCTCATGCCCCTGAATAGCTGGGACTACAGGCACGTGCCACCAGGCCTGGCTTTTTTTTCTGTAGTGACAGGGTCTCCCTAAGTTGTCCAGACTGGTCTTGAACTCTTGAGATACAGTGATCCTCCTGCCTCAGGCTCCCAAAGTGCTGAGATTACAGGCATGAGCCATGATGCCCAGCCTATATTTTTTTAAAAATCCACATTCTGCAACTGGTCTATCTTCTGATTGCTTTCAGAACAAAAGAAAACTCTAAGCATCAGCATCCTTATTTCCAGGGGGCCTGCTGTTTAGATGACTGCATGAAATCTAGTCTAATCAAGTTTACCTAAAAACAAAGACCAAAGGTAGAAAAAGACCCTGGCAATATAGCGTAACGTTCTGCTTCCCAGGCCTTGCCCTAAGTCTCCAGGCTACCAGGAGGTCTGCCCATCACGACCCAGGCTTTCCCCCAAGGAATTTAACACAACAGAACTATCCAATTCCAGAAAGGGCCTGCTGAACGCAGTTTTTATCAGTTGCTGTGTTCGGCTCCCATGTTAACTCCAGCAGAGTAATTATTTTTGGGATTGTACACTGCCACCCGGAACAGAATAAGCTGGAACACCAGGAGATAATGGACTGATTACACAGCCATCTTTTAAACATTTCATCAGTCTTAGAACAGCAGATAAAACAACTATTTCGTGTGTACCAGCAGGTTCCAGATTAACCCCGCAGAGTTAAAAAAAAAAAAAAAAAAAAAAAAGGTGGAACCACATATCAGCTGATTCCAATTTAAAGCAATAAATCACCAGTGAACGTTGGTATAGTTATATGGGGCCTGGGTACCAGGTGACAGTTACTGTAAGTTTTAATCCAACTTCTGTATTTAAAAAACACAGTATTTTGCAACTGCCTTGAAGCTGTCACAAAAATACAGTTTAAAAAGAGTAATAAAAAATAAAGAAAAATCTTTAATTGTCAGCATTGAAAAGATAGTCTCCTCATAAAGAAATGAATTAAAATCAGCAGTAAACACAAACCCATGCACGAAGCATGAGGAAATGCAACAGATTTTGTCTACATGCACCTATATATCAGATCCCGTCTGGAAACAAAGATCTACGAGTTGCTCCTCTCCTGTCCCAGTCACTGACTGTCCAAGTCAAACTGCAGTGATAGCCTATTCACTGCAGCAGCAAAGTGGCCCAAAGGACAGTCTGTGTCACCGCCACTGTGCATTGTCTAGCGGGAGAGTGGCTCAATGAGATGGCCCGTAATAAATGCTGCTGATTTCGCTGGAGGTATTAGGCAACCTGGACGCTAAACTGTATTCTGCAGAGTACAGAAAATGATTTTTGTTTTCCTTTTCCCCTGTGACATTTAGTAAGGGGCCATTTGCTTTCCTGGGATCTGTGTATTTTATGGAAACTGAAACTTGAGATGAGAGTGAATGCCACTTAAGCTGTTTAATACAAAACCTTCTTTACCCATATGTCAATGGGTGGGAGAGGAGGAGGTGAGCGGCACAGGAGAGGGGGCCTGGGTCCCACGGTGCCCTGGTGTAACAGAGAACGCACAGCCAGAGAGCCAGAGAGGTGGCTTCAGGCCCAACTCCTCCTGCCCGAGCAAGCCAGTGGCCTCCTTTTCTGCACACACGTTGCTTTTCTGCATAAAATGAAGATGCCATCCCATCCTGCCCACTCACTGGGCCCACGCGGGGAGAAGAATGCGGGAAAAGATGTGAAAACGCCCCATCCATCGAGGAATTCTACATGAACGTATGTTATCGTCAAACAGGGTTATCCACACTCTCTGGTTTCAAAACCCGAGCCACCGTAGCAGAGGCTGAGCGGTTTTCAGCGAGTTAGTCCCCACGCCTTCATTTTCTTCCCCTAAAAAGAAGCTGACGCTGCTCACGTGCCTCCCAGGGTTACTATGGGATGATTGGTCTAAATGACTCTAAATTACATATTCATGCATTTATATGATAATACAGCTGCTACCCAATAAAAATAGCCCAATTATGAATTCAAACTATATGCAAATGTAAAAGGATAAAGTCATTCTCAAGGGGCTCATTTTTTTTTTCCCATGAGGTGCTCTTTAAACCAGGGACGCGGACAAAGGAGGTTTAGATGAAGACTCTGTTTTGCCGTGTTCCAGAAAGAGTATTAATATTTTGTGTGACTGCATCTGTGAATGAAGACATTCACAAAGTCATTATGTTTTCGACTTAGGTTAATAATAAGGCTATTTTTTCACCCACTCTCGGGCACAGCTGTAATGCGCTTGGCCTCAAGTGGGAGGCAATGTGGAATGAGGACGCAGAAGATAAATGACACACAGCAACCCAGTGTCAGTGCCTACAAAATATTACCAGGTGGGAGATGGCTGCTCTACCGTCTCAGTGACTGCCACTCCCTTGTCCCCCTTCTCTGCCAGGCTAAACATGGTGGCATCGAAGTCTGCCAGTAGAGCATGGTCTACAGCACCTAGGTCACGGTAAATTAATTTGTGTCCTGATTCCAATCAGATGCCAGTCAGAACCATAAATAAACAAAATTTATATCCTGTCCCGTTTTCTTTAGCAGCACCACTTTCTACAAGCATTGCCACTGGCCTGGATGGATGTGGCAGGGTTGTGTCCGCTGATTAGGGAATAAAAAGCAATGGAACCTAAAGCATGACTACCAGGACCTCGTGATCTCATGTAGCAAAAGCAGGCATCGGGGAATACCGAATTTTACTCCTTGCCTTTCGGAAGACCTAGTGCACACTAAACCTCCTCTTTTGCTGCCTGCTGTGTTTTCTATTCTCTCTGGCACAGAAAAATGAGCCAAATAGCAGTTAACACTCTCAGAAAGCACTTTGGGGATATTCTTGGAAGAGGACAACGAAAGTGCCAAGTGTGACATTATTCTGTTGTAACAGAATGAGAATTATGATCGCACCTAGAGGTGTGATACGAGGTGAGTTTGAGTTCATAGTTGAATGCTGACAATAAATATCAGATTTCTACAGCTTCCAAAAGGGCACTTCAAAAGCTTCTTCTGAACTAACTCAGGGAAAAGGCATGATTGTCCCCGGTATCCTGAGATGGGACTGGTGCCACAGGATGCATAAAAGTGGCCTGTTAAAATTATAATTCACAGCAAAAGCCACTGAGATCGAAGCTCACCTCCATTCCTTCCTGAGATTATGATTTGTCCAACAAAGGGCCATCGGTGTTTTTGTAACCCAGACAGCACTACAAAATACAAGGGATTGCTGTTTTCTGTGCAACAGACAGCAAATAAAAACCGAGTTAAACTTCTCCAGGGTAAAGAATGGGTATCCACAACCAATGTCACTTTCTCTTCCAGAATCAGAAACTGCTATCTCAACTCAGTGAATTTCTGTTAAAATTTACCACTGTATTCATACGAAGACCGTGTAAGATGTTAACCTGTCACTGATCTTCACTAACAACAACAAAAGAGGGGAGAGGGTCAGGAAGAGTTTATGTAAAGGATATAGGCGGGTTTCTCTTCATGTGGTTTGCATGACTTTCTCCCACAACCCCCACCCTTCAGTGATCACTATTTGGACGCTGAATGGGCCAGGACACCCTCAACAGAGAAAGGACTTGCTGATTCTAAGAGGTCAGATGAATGCAAAGGTGTAGACATATTTGAGTTACTGGGCAAAGGCCAATGTTTTCATTTCCAAATGAAGACAGTTTTAAAATCTTCTGTTTTTACAAGCTTGAAGTAAAAACAACTATAAAAAAAATCATAAAATGGGAAAAGCACCAAAAGGAAAGTTTTAAGCTCACAAGTCTAGTCCCTTCACTGCCAAGTTCTTGGCCACGTGACCACTATTCAAACTGGAAATCTCAACTGTCTTCATCACAAAATGAGGAAGACTGGACCTCCTCAACCTCTTTCCCAGGACTGACACTGAGAATGAATACTTTGTAAACCTGTAGCTGGGAAGCACCATATAACACATTTCAGAATTTCTTAGAAAAGCTATTCCATTAACAAAATGCCACAACCATGCAAAACACAGTGACTTAAAAGACCATATTCTTCTGGTTAAAGCTGCATTATCGCATTCTCACTGAAAAAACTGTATTGGACCCTCGAAAGGTGTTACCCTTCTGCTAAAAATCCTATCTTTAGGGAGGTCTGATTCCCTCCCTGCCCAACCTGGGAGGGAGGCTTAGCTGAAGACTGCACCTGGCCCAGGCACCTGCCCCAGGCAGCGCTGGTAAGGCATTAGCAGGACACCAATCTTATGCTTAATTCAATTACATCCCATCCTAGAGGACCTTCTTCTGTTAACCTAGTTTGTGGTGCAATTGTCTTCTGTATGCGTTTAAGTACAATTACTGCACTTATCTCGTCACCCTGCAACTTTTGAGTTATTCACACGAACCTGTGATTTTGACACTGAAATTAACCACCGTAACCATCCAAACCATCCCCTGCCAACTCCTAGGTGGCACCTAACCTCTCACCCAAACAGCCCCTCAGCCGCTTGCAACCAACCAGGAAGCGACTGCAGGCTCTGAAGGGGCTAAGTCTGGATTATCACAGTCCACGAGAAAACCACATTCTCCCAAGGAAAGACTCTCCTAGGAGAATCACCTGAAAATCTTCAGCTGCTGCCAGGACATCTGCAGAGGAGTGAAATCCACATTCCTCACAGCGGAGTCGGGGCACTGGTAGGTCTGTTATTCAGTTTCTCTAGGGGGTTTTAGTGTCCAGACAGGGTTAAAACCACTGCGTCTCATTTCAGTCTCATATCGACCCTGCGGAGAGGGCTCCGAGAGGGTGGGCAGCTCGCCTCCGGTCACACGGGAAATGTACCCCGTCTGGAGCGGATCTTGAAGTCCCTGCCTCCTTTTCGAAATGACAAGGCTCACTCGTTATGGCTATGACAGGCTGTGATGGGTGTACGGTTGTTACGGGGGAGGGAGTAGAACAGCGGACCACCAGGGAAACCCAGCTCCCACACAGTCTAGCCCCTGCATCCACATCTCCCCTGCAGTGGTCAGTCTCAGGGTGGCAGGGCCAGGCAGGACTGCAGCTGTGGCATGTAGTGCCACAAGGCTACTCATGGAAGAAATGGCTTCCTGGGACTCACAAACAGCTGACAGCCCTATAATGCTACCGGGATAGAGAGAGCAGTGTGGCTGGGGCCTCCAGCCCTACTGGGACAAAAGGGATGCTAATTCAGGAGGTGGCACTTCCTCAGTGCCTCCTACTGGGCTATCTTGGGACCATGCTGGAAGAGCCCCTTCTCAGCAACAACTGAACGAGAGTGCCCCACTTGGCGGGTGTGGGTTTCCCAAGAGCCCAGCACTGAGAGGCCCCAAGGCCGTACAGGTGGACAGCTGGCTCTTCGAAATTGATGGGCACAGGAAGGCCAGAGATGAACAGGTGACAATCCCTCACTGCTAATTGGCTTCTCTGGGCAAACAGCAATAACCCCTAAAATGACACTGAGTTGTCAAGAAAATTCCCTGGGCTGCCAAGTTCCTAAGAAGTCACATCAACACAGGGGTGGGCGCACGTGTGGGTGGGAAGGGAGAAAAACAGGAGCCAGGGAACAGCATGGAGTGTGCACACACCTCCTTCCCCCTCTCCGCTGGAAGCTGGTTGCTCTGCATTCGGACTCTGGATGCTCACTCTGTTCAGACACCTCAACACCAATGAAACGACTATGAAGAAACTATTTCTGACTGACAAAAGAAGTCTTAAAGTTAGGAGCAAGTGTAACTTTCAGTAATAAGGAAGCCAGGGAGAGTTGTACCCTGACGAGTCCACACTCAAAAAAACATGAGGGCAGGCAGAGGTCACCCCGGGCTCCAACTTCCCCAGTGGCTCGGTGTCATCAGACTTCAAGGGGGTGTCCCCGTTAAGTCCCCTCTGATGGGTCACTTTCCTGAGACCGCCAGGCTGGAAGCCGATGTGCCAGGGTACGTCCTGGTCCCAAGGTCTCCTCCCCACAGCCACACCTGGAGTCTCTCTGTCCACAACACCTCCCGAGCCTGCAGACTATGGGTTCTTGTGTGACGAAGCCCCTGTAAACAGGAGGACGGTGGCACCAGCTTCCAGTGGCCAAGATCAACTGTACACCACCCCGCCCCTATACCACCACCCTGCCCCTGTACCCAGACAGAACTGTCAGAGGAAGACGACTTTCTCTATTAAGCTGTAAGGGAAGAAATTCATGAGTGTCCATTATGTTACAGGCCCTGTATGTGACCAGGCACTTTTCAACACATTAGGCCCCATTTACAGATGGGAAAACAGAGTCAAGAGAGGAAAAGCAGCTTGCCCAACATCAGGGAACTAGAATTTAAACCCAGATTTACCTATAAGGTTTCCATAAACATGGCCAGGACTTCAGTGAAGTCCAGCAGCACTAAGAACACTGACACTGTGGTGTGACCGTCACCATCATCCTTCTCCAAACATTTTCCCAAACTGAACCTCCACATCCATTAAACCATAACTCCCCATTCCCTCCTCCTCCCAGCCCTGGGCAACCACAATTCTATCAATATTTTCTGGCTTTCCGAATGTGACTGCTCTAGGTACCTCATGTAAGTGGAATCATTTCAACAGAATTTTTTTAAGAAGAGAAAGAAAACCCAGACATTGGGAGTCAGAATTTAGTTTTGTGCTTTCTCCTTCTTTGGTTTCACTCTTTCAGAAAGATTTTAAAAGACAAAAGCAGTCCTTAGCACTTCCATGCAGTAGCCTACTTTGTGGATTTTTTTTTTTTAAGAATGATTCTTTTGTGAATACTTCCCATGGAGAGTAACTGCTGTGATTAAACAGCCATTTCTTGAACCAGGTACAGAGCTGGGTTGTGGGAATGCGGAGATAACAAAATGAAAATCTCTGCCTTTACAGTTCATTCTTACAAAAGGTAAAAGAGCAATTCTTGTTTGCAAACTGAGACACAGAGAAGAAACAGGAGATACGTTCAGTTTAGCAGGGAGAAGGAATGAAACACCCTGCAGACAACAGTACTTTCGGTAGGATATTCTGTATCATTGGGTTAAAATTTCATCAATACCTAATTCAGCATTCATTCCAAAGATTATTGCCAATAAATGTGTGTTGAATGGACATGTATGAATTGCTTACTATGTATATATTGTGTATTTCTAAAAGCATGTAAATGAGACATGAATCCTGTCCTCAAGGGATCTGTAGATAGTTGGAAGAGATAAGACTGTGCATAAGTAAGTTAACATATGGTCGAAAGAGACAGGCTGAATAAAAGGTGCACATAAATGTTCACAGGAGTTTGGAGAAAGAAGAGATAATTTTCAACTTGTTAATGGGATAAAACTTTGCAGGAAATGGTGAAGCTGAAGAAAGGCAAGCTGTCAACAAGAAAACAGAGGGAGCATAGGAATTCCTGCTAACTGATCTTTAGGGATGGAAGAAGGTCATGAAGGGAATTAGAGAGAAATGCAGAATGACTTACAGAAGATCTGGAAAACATGGCTGAGGAACGTGAGCTGTATTTCCTAGGCAATGTGACGACACGAAGGGTTTATGTGGCATAACCAGTGTTGTAATTCCTCTGGACAAATATGGAGGCATCGTGAGAAAAGAACCAGGGATAAGAAAGATAATAAGAAGAGCAGGCGTTGGCTTCTGTCCTAGATGGAGACCTACCCGGCCTGAAAATAGCTCACTGCCCTGGGAGAGTTTCCAGGCCACAGCACAGGATGGAGGCCAGGTGGAACCCAGTACACTCCCCGAGCTGACAGTCTGGAAACAGCCAGAATTTGCAGGAAAAAAGTACCGTAAAGGAGGAAGCTGCCCACAGAGAACCCCAGAGATGTGTAGGGGTCTCACTCGGGTATTCAATAGAGCACTGATCAATGCACGTGAGTGAAGAAACTACTAAATGCCCAGGAAAAGGACCCTCCAAAAGGACTAAAGGCTCAAAATACTGCCTGTCCCTGCCAGCCACACTAGCAAAACTCACAACTCATGGCACAGTGGGGTTACAGGACTCACGAAGGCCTTACTTTATAAGTAAACAAGTAACACAGATGCTAAAACTGTAAGGCAGTTATTAACATTGTATTTGGTGTATTTCAAAAGATAAGTAGAGACTTGGAAGACATAAAAAAAAATCCAAAATGGATTCTAGAGATTAAAAATTGTCTGAGATGGAGAAGGAACTGGATGGAACTGTTGGCATATTAAACACAGCATAAGAAAAGATGAGTGAACTGGGTTTCAAAATGGAGCACAGAGAAACAGAAACTTAAAGAAGAAGAAGAAAAGCACGTTACTTAGCTGTAGGACAACTTCAAGTGGCCAAATATATGAGTAACTGGAGTCTCCAAGGGGAGGAGAGAGAGAAAAAGGAGACAGGAAAGATATCTGACTAAAGTAATGGCTGCAAATTTTCCAAATTTAATGGAAACTGTAAACTCACAGATTCCAAGACCTCAATGAACCCCAAGTATAAGAAATATGAGGAAAACCAAACTAAGGCACATTATCATCAAACTGCTCAACCCCAGGCATAAAGAGAAAATCTCAAAAGCAGACTGAGGAAGAAAAGACTCATATACATAGCATCTAAGATAAAGAAGACATGAGAAACCCAAGTGAGAAGACAATGCAGAAACATCTTCAAAACACTGACAGGAAAAAACAAAACAAACCCAACAAACCTAGGATTCTACAGCAGTAAAAATAATATTTCAAAACCAAAGGCAAAATAAATGTTTTTGGATACACAAAAGGTAAAACAATTGGCTGCCAGGTGACCAACTGTACAAGACATGTTAAAGGAAGTCCTTCAGGCAGAAGGAAGATGATACAAGAAGGAAACACGGGTGTACACAAGGGCAGAGACAGCACCAAAAACGGCAACTACAGAGGTAAATGCGTAAGGTATTTTTCTTATGATTCAAAGGAAATTTGATCAATTAGAATTATAACACTTACTGTAGGCTTTATAACATGGAAAAAGTGAAATGTATGATGACAATGACAAAGGCTGGGAGGGAGAAATGGAAGCAGACTGCTGTAAGCTTCTCGTGCTTTCTGTGAAGTGGTATCCTATAGCTTCAAAGGAGATTGGAGTAAAGATATGTAATACATACCCTAAAGCAGCCCCTACAACAACAACAGTTGTAACTAATAAGCCAACAAAGGAGAAAAAAATGGAATAAAAAATAATCCAAAAGGAGTCAGAAAAAGAGGAAAAAGGGATGAATAGATGGGAGAAATAAAACACAGTGAGATGATAAACCTAAGCCCAGCTTTATCAACAATTACCTTAAATCTAAACACTCCAATTAAAAGGCAGAGCATGTCAGAGCAGATTTTAAACAGACCCGACTATGTGTGACCTACAATAAACGCAATATCAGAACTTCAAAATACATACAGCAAAGGCTGATAGAACTGCAAGAAGAAACAGACAAATCCACAATGACAACTGGAGATTTCAACAGCTTTTCTTAATAACTGATAGAACAAGTATATAGAAAATCAGTACAGATATAGAAGATTTGTACAACAATATCAACTAAATTGACTTCTGTAGAACACTCAGTCTAAGAACAGCAGTATACATATTTTTTTCAGATATACGCAGACGGTTTACCAAGATAGGTTATGTTACAAGGCATCAAGTAATTCACAAGAAATTTAAGAGTTCTCAAACAAGGGATGTGCCCTGACAACAATGAAATTACAAATCAATAACAGAATAATTGAAAAATAGAAAAATCCTCAAATACAAGTTGAGTATTCTTTAACCAAAATGCTTGGTACTGTAAGTGTTTTGGAATATTTTTGCATTTTGGAATATTTGCATTATACTGACCAGCTGACCATCCCTAACCTGAAAATCTAAAATCTGAAATGCTTTAATGAGCATTTCCTCTGAGCCTCATGTTGATACTCCACAAGTTTTAGATTTTGGAGTATTTCAAATTTTGGATTTTCAGATCAGGTATGCTTAACCTGTATTTGGAAACTAAATGACACAACTTTGAGTAATCCACGGGTCAAAGAAAAAATCAAAAGATAAATCAGAAAGTATTTTAAACCAAATGAAAATGAAACCACAACATATCAGAATTTGTGGGATGTAGGGAAAGCAGTACTTAGGAGGAAGTATATACCATTAAAATCCTTTCATTAGAAAAGAAGATTTCAAATCAATAACCTCAGCTTTCACCTTTGAAAACTAGAAAGAGGAAATTAACCCAAAGTAAGCAAAAGAATGGCATAAAAATTAAAGTGAAAACCAATAAAATAAAACCAAAGGCTAGTTGAGTAGAGACAAAATTGAGAACTTCCATTCAGACAAAGGAAAGAGAAAGCACAAATTATCAATATCAGGAATAAGAGAGATGACATCACTACAGATTCTACAGATATTAAAAGGATAGGAGATAATATACAGTGTTATGTGAATAAATTTAAGTGGACATATACTTTGAAAGAGAGAAATGGAATTTTTAGTTAAAAACCTTCTCACAGAGAAAACTTGAGGCCCAAATGACTTATGTTATGAATTCTACCAAACAACGAAAGAATAATGCAACTTTATACACACTTTTCCAGGAAATTGAAGAGGAGAGAACAATTCACAACTTACTCTATGATGCCACAATTACTGTATACCAAAACCAGCTGAAGAAATTTATACGCAAACTACAGAACAATATTCTTCCTGAACACAGATGCAAAAATTCTAAACAGAATTTTAGCAAATAGAAACCAATAAAACTGTCATGACCAAGTGGGGTTATCCCAGCAACACAAGGCTGGCTTAAAATTAGAAAAAAAAATAAATGTGATATACCCTATTTACAAACTAAAAAAGAAAACCATATGATCATCTGAATGGATGCCGAAAAAGCATTTGGAAAAAAAAAATTGAACATCCATTCCTAATAATAATTCTTAGCAAAACAGGAATAGAAGGGAATGTTCTTCATAGAGGGTATCTATGAAAAACTTACGGCTTACATCATACTTTACAGTGAAAGAACAATTTTTCCCTAGGATCAAGAACATGACAATGTCGTCTTCTCTCACTACTTCTCTACTCAACTCCATACTGGAAGTTTTAGCCAGTGCAAACACGCAAGAAAGAAAAAAAAAGACACCTAAGTGGAAAGGAAGTAAAACTGTCTTTATTTGCACATGATATAACCATCCATGTAGAAAATATAATATAATCCTACAAAAAGCTACTAGAACTAATGAGTTTAGCAAAGTTGCAGGATACATAATTAATACATAAAAATCAACTGCATTTCTATGTGCTAGTAACAAACTGGAAATAGCAAATAAGAGATTATTAAGAACACTGCAAATATAAAATACTGAGGGATGAATGTGACAAGGGATATACGAAGATCTGTATGTTGAAAACTACAAAACACTTGTGAGAGAAATTAAAGAAGACCTAAGTAAATAGAGAAAGACACCACTTCATGGGTTGGAAGAGTCAACACTGCTAACATGTCAATTCTCTCCAAATTGCCAGACAGATTTGACACATTCCCAATAAAAAATCACAGTAAGTTTTTATTGTAAAATCTGTCCAAATGATTCTAAAATTCATACAGAAGAAACTCAAAGGACCTAGAATAGTCAAAACAACTTAGCAAAAAGAGGACTGATAGTATCAGACTTCTAGACTGGTTATAAAGCTGCAGTGACCAATGCGATGTAGTACTTGTGGTATTGATTCAAAGACAGACAAGTAAGATCAATGGAACAGATCAGTCTAGAAATAAACTGACACAGATGGACAACTGATTTTTAACAAAGGTACAAAGGCAATCACTGAAGAACAGATTCAGTGGGGAGGGGACAAATGGTGCTGGAACAACTTGATATGCACATGCAAAAAAAGTGAATTTCAATAAAGGATTCATGCAGAATACAAAAATTAACTCAAAATACATCACAGACCAAACTGTAAAGCCTAAAACTACAAAAATTCTAGAAAAAATTTAGGAGAAAAACCGTGTCACCTTCAGTGAGGTTTTCTTTGATATAAAACCCAAATCAAAAGCAGTGAAAGAATAAATTAATAAATGAGGCTTCAGCAAAATTAAAAACTGCTTTTTAAAAGACATGAACAGAATGAAAAGACAGCACACAGACTGGCGGCAAATATATGCAAAACACGTACCTGATAAAGCACCTGAATACAGAGTATATCTAGAATTCTCTAAACTCAACAGTAAGGCAACAACCCAATTAAAAACGAGCAGAAGATCTCAATTGATGTTCCCCTCAGGAAGATACACGGGTATCAAATAAATACCTGAAAAGATGCTGAGCATCACTAGGCAAATGAAAATTAAAACCACAATGACACACGCCACTATTCACATATTAGAATGGTTAAAATTAGAAATACTGATCACACCAAGTGTTGCCAAGGATGTGGAAGAAGTGAAACACTCAGACACCGCTGGTAGGAATGTTAGATGGCACAATCACTTTAGAAAACAGTTTGGCAGTTTCTTAAAAAGTTAAATACAAACCTTCTATATGATGCAGCTATTCCACTCCTAGATATTAAGCTACAAAAAACAAAGCACCCATCTCTACAAATACTTGCACATGGATGTCCACAGCAGCTCTCTTTTTGAATACAGTCACAAACTGGCAACAACCCAAATATTCATCAAGAGAAGAACTGATAAACCGTGGTATGCCTGTGGTATACGATGCTACTCAGCAACAGAACAGAATGAACTATTGACACAAGTGAACTACTGATACTGAGTTGTGAAAGACGGCAGACTGTAAAAAGTACGTGCTGCGTGACTGCAGTTATATAAAATTCTAGGAAATGGAAACTAACACACAGGGAACAGAAAGCAGATCAGTCACTGGTGAGCAGGGGAGGAAAGGGTTTCAAAGGTGCCTGAGGAAGTTTTCAGGGGTGATAAGTTTGTTATTTTGATTGCAGAAATGGAAATGGTTCCACAGGGGTATGTGTGTGTGTTAAAATGTATCGAATTTCACACTTTAAGCATGTGAGGTTTACTGCGTATCAATTATGCCTCAATAAAACTATTAAAAAGACCGGATGAAAGGCTACTGCAATATTCTAAGAATGTGGGTACAAATATTAGTGCTAGCAGGAATGGAGAGATCAGCTGTAAGAATATAAAAGACTTAAATTCCCAAGATTTGGATGTGAAGGCAAAAAAAGGCAGGAGGCAGGAACAGTGCCAAGACTGTGAGATTGGGTGACAGGAAGGAAGGTGGCACCATTAACACCAACAGGGACAACCAAAGGAAGAACTGGTAGCGAGTTCAGCTGCAGACACGCTGCACGCTGGCAGAACAGCTACTTCCAGGGGGCAGCTTAGAACCTGGGGAGAGATGTTAGAGGCACGAGGCATCTGCCCTGGAATCACCAACACTGACTTCCACTTCATTCTTCTTTCTCCATCCCCTTGAATCTATTTCCTCCCTGGTCCCTAAAAGTAAGTTGTTTTTTTCCATGTTATAATCTGATTCCTCAAAGGAAGACCCAAGCCTGGAGGAGCTCCAACCATTCACCCACACATGACCTTCGGGTTGGAACCTCTAGGACGGCAAGCCAGGGCCAAGCATGTATCACTGTCTTAGCGAGTTCCAAATCTGTGCTCAGCTAAGCGGACTTTTCCCAGCCTCATAAAAAGGTTGTATGTGTTGGCGCTAAAGGTATAAAGTGACGTATGAAAACTCAGAGGAAAAAGGCAAACTTGGAGGAAAAAGGCAGGATCTAAGCAACTAGAAAGGGATAAGACCTCTGAAGTCATCTCTCCAGGAGCTGCCCCAACCCCCCGTCACATCGGTCCCTGCTGGAACAGAACTGTTCCCGAGAGCTGCAGTGTGGCTTGGCTCTGCACGCCAGAGCCGAAGGAAACATCTGGAAGTCTGGCGGGGTTTCAGGTGAGCGCACTGCTGAGAGGGCTCAGAGCCTCCGCTTGGCGAGAGACGCCGACTCCAGGGTCGATTGTTTTTCTCCTTCCTTGTTTTATCTTAAATGTCAAAGCATTTCACACACTACGGTGACACCCTAAAACGATTCTCTTACTTCTGTGGCTTCAGCCGAAACAATATTTTTTTCATGCTCCATGGAGTGCCCACCAGCTGATTCAAAACCGGGGGTGCCATGGGGCACTCTATGTCAACGTGCCACGAACAGAAAGAGGAGGAAATGAAGGTGGAACACAGGTTGGTGGGAAAAAATTATCCCTTTCCCTTGAATGCCTTGCAGTCTTCTCCACCAGCATATGTTTATTAGGACTGATTAAAGGCACTGTGTTACATTCTCTGAAGTTCTATAATGTATACCCATGGACTAAAACAGCCCCCAATTCTAAGCAGCTTCAAGTTCAGTAAGATAAGCGCAAACACAGCTGCGGCACGACATAGAAAGCACTGTGCACGGTGAAAGGGGTACAAAATGTCACGGGGACTTCAGTGCAGTAGGACGTTACTCTCTGCTGGGGTGGCCAGGAGGAAGAGCCGTTGTGGATGAAATGGCATCTGCACTAGACCTTGAAAGGCCAGGACAGGAACAGTCAGAACCCGGAAGCAGCAGCAAGACCCCCAGGTGGCAGAAATGGCAGCACTCAGAAATGTGAGCAAGAAATGCAAGGAGTGTTCATGGAGTAATTCAACACAGTTCAACAAACATTAGGCACCTCCACACACGGTGATGAGGGATAGAAACAGAGGGATCAAAGACGACTCTTACTCGAGAGGAGTATGCATTCTGACATGAAATAGGTGACTTGGGTGTGACAATCATGGACATCAGGCATAGAGACAAGCCTTGGGTCCATGCTACAGGAACTCCAGAACCAGGACAATGTAAGACTCAGGAACAGGGACTCTATAGGCAAACAAATTAAGTCTCAATTTGATGTCTTCCACTTGCTCAGACGTGTTAGTTTTGTACATTTCACCTATCTCCTTTGTGAAATGGGCACGATAAGTAGTATTTACTTCACAGGATTGCTGTGAGGATATTCATCATAACAAGACAAGGTATATCAAACTCTTAGTATAGGACCTGGCACACAGCAAGTACTCAATCTAGCTATCAGCTGTTGTTATTATCATTGTCAATACTACTGAGAACTGATTTCTCAGATGGTTGACTGCTTTTACTAGGAGGACATTATAAATTATAATATTATATTACAATAATTATAATATTATAAAATTTTATAAAATATTATATTTTTGAATGCAGACTATACCCATAGGTGTCACAGGAGATGATGTCAGGTGGTAATGGCTCACTTAACTTCTACACACACTAGTTTCCTCATCAGGAGCAGATGGGTATACCAACAGCAGCTTACCTGGTGCTGGACATTGTTCTCAGCGCTTTATCTGTAAGACCTCTCTTAATCTGCATAACAACCCTTTTCATTTTGCAGACGGGGAAACTGAGGCTTGGAGCAGTCCAGTAGCTGGCTTTAGGTCACAAAGAGGAGGTGGTCTAGGAGGGACAAGATCACCTGTTCTCAACCACAACACCACGTACTGCCTTTCAGTTCTACCACCACAGCTTTCTGGGACGCTGGTGTTTTATTTGGCAGCTAAAAGGTAAACAAAAGGTAACCATGGCATGGAGATTAACCAAAACTAGGAAAATCAAACAACCAAACATCATGCCTCACCTCTGCACGGAGTTTTACAATTGATAAAACTCTTTCACTTCCTTGATCTGTATTTTTTCCCTTTTGGCCACAAGTGACCGAGGACTATAAACAAGCTGAAAAATAGAGCGTCATGTAACAAACATCCCAGCCCTGTATATTTTGGGGCTGCTAACAGAGATGACTTGGGGCGAGAGGGCAGAGAGAATGCTTTTTGTTTTGGCACTATTCTGAGAGCTAAGGGCGGGTGCAACCTTTACCCAACACCTACTGAGTTTTACTACTGGAAGATCTGAATTGTAATATGCACCTGTCAAGACCCTACACAAGTCGGACAACTCTGATGTTCCTTCCTTCTGTTTGTACTTTGCAGTTGTTCTTAACCTTTATTGGGTCAGAGAGCTTTTAGGAAAAAATATATATATAAAAAGAAAGATGTTACAGACTCTCTTTCCTCTTTCCCCTCCAACATAGACACAAACACACACACACACATCCTCATGTGCTCCACCCCACTTTACCCCCAATATGCTCCAGGTCCCTGTGAACCTGGGCCACACCTTTTTATTTTATTTTATAAGAGACAGGGTCTCGCTCTGTCACCCATGCTGGAGTGCAGTGGCATGATCATAGCTCACCATCATCTCAAACAAATCATCCTGCCTCAGCCTCCCAAGTAGCTAGGACTACAGCTGTGCACCGTCATATACAGCTAATTTTTTTTGGTAGAGACAAGGTTTTGCTATGCTGCCCAAGCTGGTCCCGAACTCCTAGCCTCAAGTGATCACACAACCTTGGCTTCTCAAAGTGCTGGGATTACAGGCATGAGCCACCATGTCCAGCCTCACACCTTTTGTCTTTCTATACCCAAGGCAGCGCACACTGCCTAGCAGGTAAGGCTCTCAAAACATTTTCTAAAAATGAGTAAAAGCATCTCTCTACTCCATAAAGTAGTGACTCTGTAAAAATGGCTAAAGTGATACTGGATCAGAGAGAGGAAGGATTTACTTCATTCATTCAATCTCCAGTTAATTTTGAATGGCTATTCCATGCAAGGCACTACAAGCTAGGCACAGAAATTTCAGAGATAGAAAAGACAGTGTTCTAACAAGCAATATAAGCTAGCTGCATGCAAGATACTTAGTAAGTGTCATAAATTCTAAAAGATTTTCAAAGTGTGCCTGAAGCTTTGAATTTTTTTTTAACAGTATTATGTGCCTATTTTTATTTGAGTGAATGCCAGGAAAGAAAATGGGAGACTAAGTTGTCTTTTGAACTCCATGTACAATATTACGGCTTAGATGTAAGGTCATATGGAATACACATGGCTTAGGTAGAAGTGGTGGGAGCATTAAAAATTACCCCGAAGGATGTGTTAGATTTTAGGACTCGATCAGCAATTTTCCCTGGGATTATCAGCTTTGCTCAAAGTGTCATTTAATCTTGGTCTCGGGTTCCTTTCTCTATAAAATGGGGGCAATATTTTCCTGGGGGTGTGGAGGAAGTGGCCAGAGGGGCAAGGGAGGATGCCATGGGGTTTAACGGTTTCCTGACTTTGAAGTGTTCTAAAAATACCGCATTTTCATTGCAAGCATGTGACAGAGTATGTGTCAACACAGCACTCTGTGTTGCTAGGGCAGCCGGACCAATGGTGTCGCATAGACTCACGCAGCTTTTCGGCTCATGCAGGGGCACAGAAAGCCACTCAGCTGCGGGCCCGCCCTTATCTCCTGAGCATTCTAGTCTTCTCGAAGACACGTGGCAGGCCCTCCAACGACCGATGAGCCTGGGTTAAACAATCAAACACACTGCCACCATTTGATGAAGACTCTTCTTTCAGCCTCTTAAGCTGTCACAAGTTTATTTGCCTTGGAGTTTAATCTGTGGCACGAAAGCCTGACATGTCCCACTTAATAAACCGTACTCCTAAGTGCAGATTAGAGTGCAATTAGGGAGAGAGGAAAAGCCTAAAAGATATGATTAAAAAAGTGTGCCTTTAATTTATTCATTACCTTTCCGTAAGACTTTGTCTTTCTTCACAGAGATTACAGCAGAGCGGTGGCTCTTGGAAAGCATTTCCTCTGTGGGGACGTGGCCCTGGTGGAAGGACCCCATGTGTCCCACGTCTAGAGCGAAACGCAACCCATGCTGGACCAGTGAGAAAGAACTGAGACCGGGCACCATCTGGCAGCTGTGTGGTGGCCTGTGTGAAATGAACTGGTGGTCACAGTCCAGTTCCCATTAGACAGATGTCCACTCCACAAAGAGAGCATCACACTCAGCAGCCCGGCTGGCAAAGTGGGGTGCGGACCGGGCATAGGAAGTGCATTTCCTCTCTTTGCCCAACCAGGGTACTTCCTCGACTGCTCTGAGGCAAGTCGGGGCGCTGGGGCGGGCAGCCTGGCAGCAGCCCCGAGAGCGGTATTTTAGGCGTGTGGACCTTAAACACCTCAAAGTGCTTTTCAGATGCTGTCTCATTTATCCTACTAAGCAGCCAGGTTTTGCATATATCTAGGACGTGCCTTACTGAGCCACAACAGTGGGGGTCTTCCAAGACCACCACCAGGACACACTGGCTTCGCTCAGGGCGTGACAGAGACCGCAACTGCCCGTGACACCCTCCGTCACAGTGCTGGGGAGAAGACTGCAGGCAGAGACAAGGCCCTCGACAGCCCTGCCTGGGTAAGTGGCACCCTCAGCCCAAATGAACGAGTTATTGTTGAATCCTAAAGACAAAGGGCACAATGGTCCTTTGTTACAAAATGTAACCATCTATCTGGGCAACTCAGGACTATCTCACAGAAGGTTCAAAAACGAAGGCCCTATTTCCTATTTTACCACTGAGGTGCTTGATTCCATCTAGCACAGATTTTCAAGCTGGTCTGTTTTCTCCCTGCCTAATGGAACTGCAAAGGAAAGTAGGTTTCTAGCCCACCAGGGGAACACACAAATTAAGCAGTGTCTTTTCATTGATTTTTCTTAATCATGCAAACACTTTGGTTCACATCCTCTTTTTAATAACCTAATATTCCTTTTAAAAAAAGTCACACAAACACAGATCAACAAGAAAACAAATACCCCCACCTAAGCTAACCTGACTTGAAGGAGAATATTTAAGAAGCAACAGAGAAAGTAAAAAAAATAAGGACTTTTCTTGACTCCATTTTGCAGCATTATTACATAATATGGTAAGAAAACCTATTCAAAATTGGTATCAATTATTATAATACTTCTCAACTAAACAGAACATAAGTTCTCACGTAAGGGATACCTTAGTAATATAAATTTTTAGAGAGGGATGTTTTATGGAGAGGAGTGTGTGTGAACGCTAATGTTAACATGTGCATTGCCTTTTCAAAGTTGTGATTCTTCTAATAATTATCTTAACAATACTTTGTCCAGAACGAGTTGCCCTAAATAGGCTTTGGAAACCAGTGGTGATTTTGGGGTAGGGCCCAGAGGTGGGAAAGAACTGGCCACTTGGTTCAGTGACCTCCAAGAGGATGGCTGGCTCAGGACACTTAGACTTCCTGCCACGAAAGTCAGGAAGCTTCCTCCACTGGTGGTCACGGAATGCTGCTCTAATGCCAACTTGCCATCTTTAAAACAGTGTAGCCGGCTATAAAAGAGGCTGCGTCCAAAGGGAATGAAGGAACTGGGACGAACGTTGAAAAATAACTCAAAGTACCACCTTGGTGATGGTAGCTCAGTTGCGCCATCAACTTTGAACAACACACAAAGAAAGGTCTGCATGCCGGAGACAAACCAAAACCCGAAAACTTCTGCACCTGTGTTTTCTTCTACTACATCTACTATGTACTCCTCACTATCCTTTATTCCATTCCCACCATATGCCAGGCACGGCACTAGGCAATTTAAATTCAGCATTTTATAAAATAACTTATTCCTCAGCAGTCTACCATGTGGACCATATCACACCCACTTGAGAAAAACAGTACTCAAAGAAGTAAACTAACTTCAGATTATCAGGGAGTTTAAAACGCACGTGTAAGTTCTACATACATACACATATACACACGCTCCCTACGAAGGTTAAGGCTGTTAGTTACTCTTTGGTGTCAGGCAGACACAGATCATCCTACGACTCCCTCAGGACCCGACACCAAACAGCTTTACACTGAAAGGGTATCAAGAACTAGCCTGATGCATCAGGGATGCCTGAGTTCTGCCAACAGGAGGGCTGCAAACTCCTATCCTTGGACTTATTAGTGAAACATTAGCCTCTGCTCATCCTAAGCTTCCTACAGGGAAGGGAAGGAAGAAAGAAAACTAAAAATGGAAGAGAAAAGAGGAGACACGGGCACACTGCTGAAAGTCAAAACATCAGGCTCCTACCGTCACATGACCTTGGTGCCCCTAATTTCGTCTTCATTACACGAACAGCGCAGGACCCTCATGCTCTCGAGTACGTTCTCCAAAAGGGGAAACACACACGTACACGTAAACACACACAAAATGGACAGTGCTGACCCAAAGCTGTCTCCATATTTCAAAACAACCATAGCAGTCCTGTCTTCAGTACCTACGAGTCTCCCTCTCCTTTTGGGGCAAGGAACATGGCCTGTTTGTCTTTATATTCTCAGCACTAAGTACGATGCCTGGCATACAGTAGGCACTGATAGATGCCCACTGCCACATGACTGGTACTTTGGCAAACACTCTCTTAGGTCTCTTGGCCACATCTTTCATCTATTTCTATTCATATCAAATTTAACGTTAAGTGTTTCCAAGGCTACCCCCCCAAGCTCCCAGTCACTCCTACAAAAGAGCCTTGTGCCAGCGCTGGCCAGAGGCCCACTTTTGGGGACTGCTAGGTGAGCTGCCTCCACCACCTCCTTAACTTTCATCATGTGCTCTAAGTTCACCACCTCTTCTGTGTAGAAGTTTGGCTCAAACTCCACGCTTTGCCTGCTGTTCCAACATTTTAAATATAAGCAGCCGAATCCCAGGGTTTAGCATTAATTGAAAGAGCTTATCTATATATAGCTCCACTCTGCACTTTAGCATCTTCAAAACTTCAATCATTTTTTTTTTTTTTTGAGAACACAATTCCTCCTTTTAAAGTCTTGCTACAGCCTTTCTCCCTTTTCATTCTCGTGACTCAATGCTCTCAGGCCTTTTAAGTTAACCTTCTAGACCTTTCCATATGGGTTCACCTTCCTAGACCTTTGTAATTCATGCTGTGCTCCTTTGGAACTCCTCCATCTCCTTGATATAGTTCAATAACGGTTCCTAATATCGAGCACAGTGGCCTAGATAGGAGCTGAAAAGCTCTTTGTGAAAAGTGGTGAATTACCTGTCCCTTAACACTTTGCGTCTGGTATCATCATTTGGGATGTTTAGCATCTGGGAGGCAGTTCTGACCATTTCCTTGTCAAAAGCCTTGTTTCCTGTGCTTCTTTGCCCTCCCTGATGTTTTCCTATCTCTTTACGTGTCTAGGATGTGGTTTCCATTAAACTGTAGTAGTTTGAGATGCATTTTATTTTTTTCACCTAAAACTAAAGAGAAGGCAACAAAACAGCAGCAACTCAGGGGCTTAGCTGGTACAGAAGACCCTGAAGACTACGATAAAGAAATAGGTCTTCAGTGAGATGTGCAACGTTTGGGGGATGGTCACGCTTCAGGCTCTGACTCAGGGGGGGAGAGGGGCATGGGCAATATAAGTAACCTTAACACTTGTACCCCCATAATATGCTAAAATAAAATAATAATAAACAAAGAAATAGGTCTTGACAGGTTAGGCTGCAGAATTTGCCCTCTATAAATTTAAGGCCTAACATATCCTAAAATAAAGATCAGATTCTGGGTCAGTTAAAGAATGTGTGAGGGAATATTCTCTTTTAATCCCTTAATTCTTTTCTCTAATTCCAATGTATGATGTTTTAACGGAAATGGAGAAATTATATTCCTTTATTCTTCTAACCAATCATTAATCTGAAGTATATTTTATAGGTTTCTCCAATTTGAATTAACACCAGAATGTGGATACTGGATTAGAGCCACCTCTGTCATTTACACAGAAAGTGAAAAAATATTGATCCCAAATACCAATTCCTGTAGCGTTTCAACTGCCATCCCCAGGCTGTGACCCGATAGTTTCACATTACGACATTCCCCCGTCCAGCTAACTTGCTCTGTTTTCCATTTACAGCAAAACTTGCTTCTTTGCTTGCCACCTGTGTGTATCTACATGCCTCAGGCCTTGAAAAGTCCACATACATCATAATCCATCAACTCACACATACCTTTTTTTCTGTGTTGCTTTCTCCATAACGCAGACTCACCAAGGCAAATGTGAAAACATCTTCACACAATGGAAGACCCTGATTCTTTAATAATCTGTCTAATTGGTCAAGTTCACTGCAAGTCTCTCCAGTGTTGAAACCTAACATGTATCACCGAGATAATGTAATGACTAACTGGCTTCCCACTGTTTTTCACAGTGTGGGTCAGAACATTTTCAATTCTCTTGACCAATCGTCTTCAAAACCAATATACAATCATTATAATTTCTCTTACCAGAACATAAAAACCTGTATTCATCTCTTGCTACATCATATTATTTTAGCTTAGTTTCCACTTTTCCCCATTTGGCCAATTATCTTTTCAGCCCTTCTTAGGTTCCAATAGTTTTGAAAATCATGATGATTACTCTGTATTTATGCACAGTGGTGCCTCCTGGCAGGCCTACGTCTAACTAGAGGGAGAGCTGCTCCTGAGAAAGCTTTGGCCCAGCTAATATGAGAACATAAAGGATGCAAAAGAATGGTCTCAGGGTCGGCAAAATCATAATGAATTTAGCATCCAGGTTCTTATGTCCAAGGATGAAAAAGTTCAATCTTTTAAGAATCCACTAACATCAGATATGTAAAGCAGTACTAATTGTACTAACAGTATTTTATATTGAACCATGGCTGAAATTATTAAAGGTAATAAAGATAATAAAAAGGTGTCTGATATTATTTATTTCTTTAATGCTAATATTCCAAATACTTTTAAAACATAACTATGGTTAATTTTGCACTTTCATTAGAAGCAAAGATTGGAGAAGGAAGAAAGTAAAACTTTCCACCTGAATGCCCGCTGATCTGGGGGTCTTTGAAGAGAAAGTGAGGGAGGGAGAATAAGTCACACTACAGCAGCTCTTGGGCAATGCATACATGTTTCAGAATAACTAAGAGCATTACCCCACGTGGAGCAGCTCGCTCTCTCTGCTAGGGAACTGGACTTCTCATTTCCAAAGGGCTGGTTTCACAACGCCTCGCAGTATAGGAGCCAGAGTGGCACAACTGTGTAACCGATGGTAAGGCTCCTCTAACGTGGAGAAATTTCATTCTCCTTGGGTGTGAATAAAAAGGCAAATGAGGCCTCCAGGCAGGCAAACTATAAACGCTCTCAGTGGCAAACACCGACTGCGAGATCCCCTAGACTTGACTCTTTCAATCAACCTGCTGTATGTGTTGGAGTGATTCAAACAGAGCCATGAAGCCCTGGGTTTTCTTTTCATGTCAAATTTCTGACAAAGAAGTCTGTTCTCCTTTCGTCCGGAGCCTGTTTTCTTTATTCTTTTGCTGCTTTAATTCCAGAAATGTAAAGCTACTGGGGATAAGATGGCTGGGGACTGGCTGAAGTTTTAATGTCTCAGACAGAGGAGAAGAAAACAAAATGGTTCAAAGCTGCCTTGAGTAATTTCTTCTCTTCTTTGATATGGGCTCGCCCTGTCTTCTGTGTCTCCTTCCTTCCCTTTCCTCCTCCTCTTCCCTCCAGAGATGTAAGGATCAAAATGTACCCATGATGGGTATTATCTTCCAGGGTAGACGCTGTCCTTTGATATAAGTAACAGAAATCCAGTGCTGTGCTGGACAGGGACAGTCTAGTCTGGTCACTTATCACCAGAGCATGGGGTATTTAAAGGGATTCCTTTTTCCTGCAACTCAAAGGAGGCTTATTTAACATTTCTCCTTCCTTTATCTCAATCCACTCAATGGGTGGAGTCTGCGTAAAATATTTAAAAACAATTTTTTTTAAAAAATGAACTGTTAAATCTTTTCATAGAACTGTTTAGCAAATCCACTTTCACAAGGGTGTGGTAAGGATCCCCGCCCGCGTGACTACGAAAATTCAGATTGCATTTTCTGTCTGGCCTGCAGGTCCTCAGCCAGGCGACAATGGAAGAATGTCACAAAAAGGAGCAGAGATTTCTGTTAACATAACATTAATTCAGGATGAGACATCCTTTCTGTGGGCCGCTGAGGCGGTGCTACCCAAACTGGGGCTGCCCCAGAAAATCTAGGCCAGCAACCCTGGGCTTCAAAAAATGTAGGACAGAAAGCCTACCTCCCAGTTGTGTGCATTAAAATGTAACATGGGTTCATCATCTTCCTGCGTTTTGAATTCTTTCTCAATTACCAATTGCAAGATGACATTGCTTAAACCAACGGGCTCCAAGTCCACTTATACTACTTAAGCAAAGCTTCTGACAGGTTTTTAGGAAGCAAGGAAAGGCAGGAAAGCTTCCAAGGAACCTCCTCCATTCTCTACAAACTCTTAACACTTGAAAGAGGAAAACAGTAATGTTGATACGATCATCACCTCTCTTTATGACTGTATTGCAGCACTCGCATTTGTTAACTGAGCGAGTATGCATAACTCCTTGACGTAGGTATTATTTCCACTGCATGGATAAAGAAACCGAGACTCATTCTCTACATGAGCTTGTCACAGTGCTGGCGCCAAGTCCCTGACTCCAGGGCCTACCCTCCATCTGCCACCTTATGGGAGAATCTTATGGATGCAGGGTGTCCCTCCGCCCAATCCTCAAATAAGGAAAGTGAGGCTTTGGGGTCTCTCTACCCTCCCCTTTCCCCTTTTCCCCACTCCCTGCACACTGCGCCCTGGCCACCTCGTCTCATTCTCAAGAAACTTCTCCATTTGCACTCAAGTGGAGAGAGATTAGGACAAAGATAGATTGCATTAATGATTTCTTGAAAATGGCAAGAAATGACTCACTGTCTTATCGGAAGATCAGTGGGGCCAGGCCCCACTGTCACTGACTGCAGCCTGACCAACAGGACGAATCAGCAAGAGCATCACCACTGCCACCAGAGCTGTTCTTCCGAAACTTAAAGGTAATGACCCTTCCCCAAAGGAGCCCTGGATGTCATTTTTTGCTCCTTCCAGAAAGCTCGGGGCACCACAGGGCCGCAGCCACACGGCAGTTGCGCTGTGACCTCCCAGCACATTTCTAGAGAAAAGGAAGTGGCGTCCTTCAGTCCGCAGTGACAGTCAACATCAGCCACTTCCCATTTCTATTTCTCTCTTGACTGAGAAGTTGCCAAAAGACAGACAGTGAAAAGCGATCAACAAGGCAGTAGCTTAGGACTGGGGATCTGTTCCCATCTTCCAATTTAAACTAGTCACTTGGTTTTCAATCCTGTAAAACCAGAATAACAATACCTAACCATTAAAGTTTAGAAACATATAAACAGCATTTATTGCAGAATATGCTTTGTCAGGGCGCTATGATCTTGGATTTTACTTTTGACTTACTAAAATATTAAAAGAGTGATGATCCCAGGCATATATCTACTGTTTCTGGGGTCCAAGTTTGGTGTCACACGAACACTATATCCACAGCTGCCAATTGGTCATGATATCTCAATCTCCAACACCTTAACTCCTCCTCCTCGTCCCCACACCGGGAGCTGCCTGCTTCAGCTCTCCCAACTCCCCTACTTTAAGACCTCGGGGAGAACACGGTCACCCACACGGTCACACATTTGCCGCCCATCCCGACGTTCTGCTACACACGCCTTGGCCACCTCCAACTCTGGGCCCCCTCTGCTCGCTCGTGGACGGACAGCCCAGAGCCACACCCGTCAGAGCCCACGGAACAGTCAACACGATCTGAGTGTCACCAGCCTCTCCCTGCTCTGCCAAAATTCTTCTGTTCTTCATCCTATCCACTTTTCCAAAACAGTCATTTCAAACCTCCTCCATTCTTCTTAAGTCTTCAATTCCACCTGGCTTCTAGGAAACTGACCATTTACGGAGGAGACCGAGGGCATCTGTCCTGAGTGTCTCCCACTTCCCTTTGCTATCCTGCAATTTTCTGTGTTGTGACTTCCTCTGAATTGCCCTGTTGTCTCAAATGAAGTCTCCTTCCACCTCCTGCGTGAGCCCTGCAGCTTTCCCTGTCTCTGCAAGGCCCGCGACTCAATGTTTATCTTACATGGTTGCTACTTCCTTTTGCTATGCAACTTGTCATTTGTACACATTTGTAAAACCAGCAATAAACAAACTCTATGTCGGCCCCGCACAAATACCTATGCAAGTTCCTCTCCCCACCCCGCCCTCCACCCCCCTTCCCTTCTTCTGAAATGCTCGAGTCCTCCCAACCACCAAACCAATGGCTTTTCTTCTCTCTGTTGTGGCACCGCAGACTCAACTCCATCAAAACTGAACTTCGCACTCCTCTCTTCCTTCGTTCCCACCATCGCCGACTGCTCTCCCATTTCCCCCCGTTAAGCCAAGACCTCCTGGTCAGCGCTGCCCCGGTTTAGTTGTCAAGTCCCCTTCCTTCCACCATGGTGACATCTGTGTCACTCAGTTCCTCCCCCTTGCCACTGCTCTGACAATGTCCTCATCTCAACCCAAAACAGCACACTGCACCAGCCTTGACACCCCTTTCTGCTAACACCCTTCCTACAGCCTGGCCTGCCTAACAAAGGAATTTCAAATACTTTAGCCTGAGAATGAAGGCCCTCCCAGAACCGGCTCTAGCCTATGGCTCTAGGCTTCGAGATCTCCCCTTCTTCCATTTTTTTTCATGTATTCCATGTTTCCTCTGAACTCTGAGAAAAGGCACAGTTTCCAGAACACATCCTGCATTTTCTTGCTCAAATGCCTACATCGCCGAGCTGTTCCATCCGGTTGTTAATGTTCAATATCATCTTTCCTCACTGAAATCCTATTGTTTTCAAAAACTGATAAAGATGCCATCTTTTCCTATCTCCTGTTAGCTGCAAGTTATTTGTTCCTTTTCTGAACTTCCATATCTTTTCTCTTTTACTCTTATCAAATGTTCTTTTACATTATAGTTACCTGTGAGCTTGCTTTACTGTTCCTATTAGATTTTAAGTTCCTGGAGACAGCGATGATGATGATGATGATGACTGTACTTAATAATCATCGACACCAAAATTATCTCCTATCACATTCCAGCTCTGTGGAAAGCACAAAACCTCATTACCTTAGCAACAGTATGAAGACCGTCTCCGCTTTCAGATGTGATTAAGTAATGTGCCAAGACCAATGTGTAGGAAGTGGTAGAGCCAGAAACTGAATTTAGGCTTGTCTGACTTTAAAGGCCACGTTGGTAACTACCATGGGCTATTTCTCACCATACAGACTCAACAGATGACCACTGAATAAAACATACTCCTCCCTAAGTCCTAGCAGGCAGGACAGTTTACTCAGCCTGATTCTCCTGAGGTGAGGAGCCTGCCTGGCCGCTACATATACCTACAGGGAGAAGAAACAGATAAGCTTACGCTCTTAAGGGAGGATTTCAAAAACAGAATGAAGTTTATGCTTAGCCTCAAGACTAAGCAGAACAAAAACTGCAAAATGAGAGAAAAATCTAATTTTCCTAGATTAGATAATGCCCTGACTTTGTCTCTTTCCTTGGAACCATCCATGTTGAGAAGGCTCTGAATCAAGCCCACTCCAAAAGCCCTATTTAGATAATTTAAACCACATTTAGACAGAACCGCCAATAATTCTAGTTTCTGAGGCTCTGACATCAGCCCTGCAAAAACATGGTTAATTGTACCCTGCCGACATAGTCCGAATCAATGTAAATTTGGGTCCCTATTTTATATACAAACAGGCGTATAATATATGGTGCATACAGATATCAATGTCAAGAAAGTGGGGGCTGTTGTCTCTCTAGGTAAGCGGCTAAGGGCTGTAATCCTCCGAGAGGAATGTCATTATACAGCTCAAATCCCATCACAACAAATACCTTTACAACAGAGATGTCTGTATAACAAAAACCCTTTCAAGCTTTGGCTGACAGCCCATGTACTTCAAGCAATATTTGATGTGAGACTTGGAGTTCACAGTAATGGGAATTGACCTATATTTCCAAAGGTAAGATTTGAATGATTTCATCTGTAACTCCTATCCCATGACACCACGAGTTGGAGTGATGTACAATCTAAACCCATAAGTATAAAAACGAAACACAAAGACATGAAATCAATCCACTCTCAAAGGGCGAAATTCCTTCCTTTCACTTGAGGAACGCTTAGGTCAAGGAGATGGCCTCTGACCCAAGCCCTGAAATACAGCAGACCAAGGCAGGTCTGTGGTCTCATCTCATGGAAAGGCAAAATGGTCCCACCCACGAAAACAGATGGATCGTGTGCACATCTCCACTCTGTCACTTACTAGCTGCATACACTGGGCAGCATTTCGTAACTTTCTCTGAGCCTCAGTTTCCTCATCTGCACAATGTGACCTACACCACCTTCCTCCTAGATTTTGGTAAGAAGGAAATGAGAACACACGTAAAGCTCCTAACGTGGACTGACGCATAGCATGCACTCAAAAAAAGTCAAGTTTCTTCCTCGGGCTTCCGTTCTCCTTTAAGACCCTGGGCTTCTGCAAACTATTTCCAACAAATTAATTGTAAGACCTGGTGGATGGAAGTTAAAATGAATAGTCTGAAATGTAGTCTGGTCAAGATGCTGCTCAGAGGAGTATCTGGGCAAAAGAGAGAAAATGGCAGACTAAGTAGGCCATGCGCAAGTACTTTCTTGACTAGGAAAAAGGTCTTTCTGGCCAAGGTAAGACATGTATCCTAAGCTAAACTACAAGTAACCAGGCGTCACAACAGTAGATGAGCACTAATCATTGTGCCAGAGATCATTTTGCAAAATGCTGACATAGACCAAAATTTGGAGTCACTATTTTGCTACTCAAGGACAAATTGTAGCTATTGCTCTAAAGTGGAGTTTACTGCCTCTGGCCTAGTTTTCTGCAGGTGCCCACTCCGGATGGTGGGAGAGGCCTTATGTGGTGATTCCTTAGCTCCCTAGTTCTGGACATTACACCCTCTTTTCCTCAATAGGATACTGAGAAAATTAATTATTAAAACCAACTCTAGTCTTCTCCATTTGGGAAACATGTAAACAGTTCCAGAACATGTTCAATGAAGGTTCTCAATACTTTTCTCCTTGTGAAGATTTCAATTCTACTAATTTTCAGATACCAAATTTTCTATTAATACCAAATTTCGTATTAATGTCTCAAATTATGGGACAATCAAGTTTGTGGTGACAGAATTCTATGCTTTTTTTTTTTTTTTTTTTAAACAACCTTGGTATTCTAGGGTATGTTTGGAAACCAGAGTCTGATGAACACGAGCTGAAGCTAAACCTGCTCAACCTTTATAAATCAAGTATTGTCCAGGGGCTTTCAAATTCCCTACGAGGCTCCCAAAAGAACTATCAGCCCTCAGCAACCATAAGGAACTAGAGATGGTCCAACATTTCCCAGAGTCACAGAACACCAGAGTCTTAAAAGACATCTTAGTCCTATAATTTCACCTTGCCAGTCAGAAAAAAAAAAAGCTCAGAGAAGAGTGTTGGTGTTCATGTGCCCAACCAAAGCGTATCAACAAGGCAAACAACGCTTTCAGGAGCTCTTATGAAAAGCGACATAGAAATGAAACAACATGCCAGACGGAAATACCAAGGCGCAGAGAAAAAGAAACCGTGAGACTCACAGAAAGAGCCCTGAGCAGAGAGACTGAGAGGTCAAGAACAGAGAAGGAGCACAATCACTAAAGCGAGAAGGTTAAAACAGTGACAAGAGACCAGGTGGTAGCAGCAGAGGAGGTATTTTAAATTCGGTCTGCACAGAGCTTACAAAGTAGGGCTCACAGACAGAAGCGCCACCGGTACAAAGGTGTCTGGCCTCTCATTTAATACCTTGCACCCACCTCCCCCATCACCCATCACTGTCGCCCCAAAATGGAGGCAGTAACCTCCACCATATCGTGCACTTTGGTCTCACCCCTGGTAAGGGCGTAAACCTCCAGCATTTCTGAAGGTGTGCTAACTGTCTCAGGCCACTAGGGCGCCACTCCCGGCTCCGAAAAGCACACTTCACTCAATGGTCCGTCCCCACACCTAGCCCCCAAGAACGAACGAGTGTCCGTCCCCAAGGCAAGCCCATCCTTTCTTGCACCAGCGGCATTCGCACTCGCCGTTTATCCTGCACTGCAAGATCCCCCGCGGGCTGCGGAAAAGTGACCTGCGACTGTCCTGACATGGGGCGACCCTGGGCAGGCAGGGGTATACGGAAGAGTCAGAGGCCAAGATGCAAGGCTGAACGAACACGCTTCCTCGAAGCAGCAGCCAGCCGCCCGAGGCGAGCCCGCGCTGCCTAGAAAGTGACCTCCTCGCGGGAGCGATCACGCGCCTGGACAGGGAGGCTCGGCCGCGCCCGCCCGCCCGCCCTCGTCCCTCCTCCCTCCCGGGTCCAACCTGTCCCAGCGGGCGGGCGGGCGGAGCCGGGAGGAGCCCCCAGCACCACCCGGCCCGCGCTGCCTCCCCGCAGGCTCGGACGGCCCCCGCCACCCCCGGCCACCTGGGCGACCCCCGCGCCCGCGCGCACACACACACACACACATGCACGCACGCACGCACGCGCCCCCGTACCTTTGCTCTGGGGAGGGTTCTGACTCCGGTCCCGGAGGACGTTGATCTGGTAGACGGCTCCGTAAGGCTCAAAAAGTTCTTTCAGCTCCTTTTCCGACCACGAGCGGGGTATCTGTCCGACGAACATCTTAATGGCATCTGGGTCTGGCTGGTCCGAGTGATCCAAAGCCCCGTTCATCTTGTTGGCTGTGCCGCCGTTACTGTCAAAAAACAAAACAAAAAAAAAAAAAAAAAAAAAAACGGAACCGGGAGCCAGAGTTAGGGCTGCACGGCGACGAGGGACAGGAAGAAAAAAAACAGTGGGGGCGGGGGCGGGGCGGGTGGGCAGGCGGAAGCAGGAGGGGGAAGAGGAGCGCGGGGAAAGTGCCTAATGAGACGTGGAGATGCGATGAACTACAACAAAGCGGAGGCACCATCAGGCTGCTCCCCGAGGCGGCGGCGGCGGCGAGGGCGAGGTCTCAGTGCGCGCTGCCGTCCAGCGTCGCCGCCCGAGCCCGGGCCAGCGCCCCGCCGCCGGCGGCTGTCACCCGGGGCGCGCACATCTCCCCGCCGCTGCAAGTTAAGCGCGGGCGTAGCTCCGCCAGGCTGCCATCGCCGCCGCCGCCGCTTATCAGCCCCGCGCTGGCTCGCGCCGGCTGGGGGGAAGAGGCAGAGCTGGGTTTCTGCCGGATTCCTCTCTCTCTCTCCCCTGGTCCCCACCCCACCCCGCCCTTTCTGGGAGGTTTTTTTTTTTTTTGGAAAGAGAGGAGAGAGAGAGAGAGAGAGGTGGTAATAATAAAGTCACATGGAAAGAAAATGAAACACTTGGCAGTCCGTCAGATGACTAATGCAAGACGGGCTGGTGATGAATTTGCAGGAGTGCGCGAGGCATCCATGTGTGCATCAAATTAGTCCGTTGCTGCTCGCTCGCTCGCTCGCAATGGAAAGCGGTCCAGCTCTGCGGCTCTGCGCCGCTGATTGGCTGCCCACGCCGGAGAAAAAGGGCCAGGGCAGAGAGGGGGCTCCCCTTTAAAAAAGCACATTGTTTAGGGGACCCAGGCACAAAGGGCTGGATTCAGAGAAGCAGAGGAGATCTCAGAATTGCCTGCTTTGTGCCGGGAGATGGGTGGGGAGGGAAATGGCAGCCCCAGAAAGTTGAGTTCCCACTAAAGGACACTGAATATTTCAAATCTTTCACACTCCATAAATTGCTCTCTGTGTATCTGACTTCCAGATGTTGCACTTGAGTTCTAAACAATCACACGTTTGGGAGAGAAAAAAAGAAAAGTCTGCCTTTTCTTCTCTTAGCTTCAGTAAATATTTGGGGCTGATACAAACAGTACATCCATAAGCTTTTGCATATCAGCCTTCCTTAACATTGTTTCCAAAACCCCCATTTGGAAGAGATGGAAGAGCAGATTTTTAGAGCCTTCAATTCTAGTCATCCTCATGCACTATGATGATGAAGACATTTCTTTTTCACTTGGGTCACCCCCCCAACACTTGAGCTAGAATAAATAGTAAAAGCAAAACTACATACCCTCTTTGCCTGCCCCCCTCCAAATGCACCCTACACCCACCTATTCTGCCAAGTGACAAGGCTGAAATGCCTCTGAGCAGCATTCACTTGCAGCACCGAGCTGCTCAGCCTGTGTAAACAGAAGGCACCTAAACTAGTAGTGCAGAGCCCTGGCCATGAGCAGCCCCCACTCCACGAAGCAGAAAAGTCACAAAGGCTTTGACTGAAGTAAACTGCAAAGGGCAGGTGTGATTTCACCTTCTGCCTTAGCAGCAGAAGAGTAAGAGACAGCAAGAGATCTTAAGCAGAGTTCCTTATTTGGTTAAAACAAATAATCAAAAAAATACCGCAGCACTTTAAATCTGCTGTGTGTCTAGGCTAGCCTTGAGCCCTTAAAAATACAAAAAGATGCTGCTGGTGGTTAAAAAGCTAAAGACCTATGGAAAGGAGCTATGGAATCCTGAAGTAGAATTAATCGAGAAAGAAAAACGATGTCAATCCTCCCCACACTAGGTCCTGGCTTCATCCTCTTGTTTTAACCACTTTGTTTTTCACCCTTGATATAAACAATCAGACTGTCTAACTTGAAGCACTTTCGGAGCTTGCTCTAATCAACCTTATTGTTATAAAAAATGTTCTGCTGAATAAAATATTGAGTACAAAACCTTCTTTCAACAATTTAGGTGTAATGTAATGCTTGTTTACATTGGAGCTAGATCATTTATCTTGTTCTTCTGCACCTATCCTCCTTTTTAAATCACTCTTGGAGAATTCAATAAACACTTTAACTCCGAGAAGCCGTGACCGTGGCAGGGTGGAGGTGGCAGAGCCCTCAGTGGTACTTTGGAAGGTAGCACTCACAGCAAGTCAAGAGCTGAGAGTGTGGCAAGACTTATTTCTGGGACAGGAAGGCACTGTGGTTGCTGCTGTTGACAATCAGCTAGAACGAAAAGAGGAAGGTACTGCCGCAGGTCTCAACTAACAGAAAACGGAAGTTCAAAAACGGGGGCTGTTGCCTCTTGTCTTTACAGAGCACCATTTAATACAAAATGGAGGAGCTGGGTTGCAGAATACTAGTCCTGATGTTTTCACTTAGAATTCTGGAGCTAGCATTCTTCAGTGTTTTTGCAGACGAGAAGCCACTTACACTTTCTCAAAAAATACAAACTAACCAAGATGCATAAAAAGGAAGGGAAGCTGAGAAGAGGGTTTATGCCATTATACCTTCGGTCTTTATGTCAGTGGGAACACACTTATAAACCCTTTGCCACTAGCCATCCTTAGAGATGCCTGGGGCCCTTTCGCTATCCTGAGGCAGCGTGGTACAGCAGGCTCCCAGTCCTGGCACCCCCACTTCCTAACTGTGCTGCTCTGGGCCTCGGACCATCTGCAAAATGGGAATAACAGACTCCAGCTCACAGAGTCATGTGCTTATTAGTGCAGCACACAGCACAGAATTAATGCTCTGTGTCAGCTATTTCCGATGCTAATTCCTTCTTTGCATTTGTGATGCAGATTTGTGATGGTCACTCATGTCAGGTGCTTTTCAATTCAAAGTTTTGATAGTACAGACTGAAACACAATTCATAGGCTAAATAATAAATCCTCATCTTTCAGCAAACACTTACATACCAGATACTGTGCTCAGTGCTTTACATTTTTATTCCTTAGAACAATCTTATGAAAAAGTAGTATTTTTAAGATGCCAACTTCTAAGAAATAACTTCCTTTCCTGAGACTACCAGCTTGTAAATTGTAGTGCTAGAATTCAAACCTCATTTAGGCTACTTTAAAACCCACGGTTACTCAAGAATCACATAAGATCATCTGCACCACCACAGACTTCCTTCTTCTCTACTCCCACAGCCAATGATGAGTGCCTCTCATCCACACCTACATCCTCGCTGCCTACCTGCCATTTTGGAAATAACTGTTCCAACGATTTGCTTCCAGTGCACAAGGTGGAACGATCTCCTCCTTAATTAAATCCAGTGACACCCAGTTGTCAAATAAATTAAAAACAACATCACCACCATACCCTCCTAATCAAAAGCTTCTATGCAAAATAGGTGGTCCTCGCACACCAACTAGCCCAGTGTTGCCAAAGCCCACTGAACCCTGCTGGTATTGTGACATCTTGGTTGACTCTACCCTAATCTGCCCAAGCTCCTCCTCCTTTGGACTCCCAACTTTCTCCCTGGCTGATGCTCATTTCTAGAGGAGACTCACTGTCTTCTTCTGTCCTCCTGGGGCCACAGGCGCTGACACATCTAAGCCAGCCAGAAATCATGTGTTCGGCACGTAAACCTTTGGGGGCCACGGAGAGCCAACGTGCTCTTTATAGAGAAGTAATCCTGGGAAAAGATATCCCAGGTCTCAGCAAAGCCCTCAGGAAGACCTCCCATTTGTGAAAATCTGATCCTGGGATTCGAAAATTAGACTAGCTTGCTTCTCTTCACTCCCTAGCCACCGTCAGCACCCAGCACAGTGCTGGAACTTAGATTAAATTCACGTGGTATTTATTGAGGGCCTACTCTTTGCCAGAAACCTCTTCCAAGGACTTGACATACAGCACGACAACAGGTCTGGTTGGAATCATCATCTCTGTTCTGGGGATGAAACAATGAAGAGTTACAGAAGTGTAAAGTGACTTTTCCAATGTCTCACCCCTAAGAAAAGGTGCCTACAGAACATGGATACAGTGAGACTTAAAGACCCACTGTCACTGCTTCGTATTTCATGAGCTGGGATCTTTTAGGGTGGTATCTCTTGTGGGCACAGTGACAATTTCTAGGCCCTGGACACAGGTATATACATCTCAGCTGGCGGCTTGCCTACAAACTGCAATAAGATCCTGAGTGCCAATTCTGCCTGTGCCCTTGGCAAGGGGCCACCTAGAAGGTTCCTCTAGGACAGATGCCACATGGAGTAAGACCACAAGTCAGAGAGCACCATGCCAGCAGGCTCTGGGGCTATTGGTCTCAGAGCCAAGAAGAATATGTAATGACATTAGGAAAAACAATGAGACTGCTTACTTTTTGCTTTTAGCCCAGGCACTGACCTACTTCCCTACTTTATTTTAGAGTAAAAAGAACTAGATCAACCAAGTCTATGTTAAATCTTCTGAGGTTCCTCCAAGCAGTAAATCATTACCAGAAAAATTATGTAGAGTAATAATTGACTCAACAATTATGATTGTCACTACTGTTATTAATTCTAGGACAACCAGCTTTACAAGGCCCAGTGATTTGCAGGTTTCCATTTGGAGAATGGAAACAAAAGAATTGAGATTTCTACTCTTTCACCTTGCTCCCTGGATAACTTTCTGTGTTATACTTCCTTTGTCTATATAAAAGGAAGAACAACAAACTGACAAAATGGCTATGAGAAAGGCCAAGTGGCTATAAACAATTATATTAATTCTGAAAGAAAGGCATAAAATGACACCTTCAGAATACAAAAGTAAACCAAAACTACATAGAAAGACGCCTTGTCTGGGACAAACCTTGTCTAAAGATAGCTAATCTCTCCGGAAGTTATTAATAATCTTATCACTCTGACATATGTTAGTGCTCTTCTGTTCCCTGGAATAACCTACATCAGTGCTATCCAACTCTGTGCCATGATGAAAATGTTCTGCATTTGCTCAATCCAATATGGCAGCCACTAGCCACATGGAACTACTGAGTACCTGGAATGTGGCTAATGGAACAGAGAAACTGAGTTTTTAATTTTATATAACTTTATTTAAATGGCTATATATGCAAATATACTTGTTATTTTTCTGTTTTCTTTTTTCCTGATTAGAGGTGAGATTTAATTAAATGTATTATTTCGTGGGAAGTTTGTTTTGGAAAAGTAGGAAGATGGGGGCCAAGGAAAACAGCATCAGGGCTTGAGGCCACCAACAACAGGCCCAGGCTCCTGTCCCAGCTCAGCATCAATTTAACTGGGCATCATGTGACTACTGTGCCTCAGTTTCCTCACTTGTAAAACAAAGAAAGAAGAGCTCCCATGTGGCTCTTAATTTCTATAATTCTTTGGCTATGGTTTGAACCCAGACACTGATTTATGGAAAAGATAATTTAGATAATACAGCCAGCTGCCTGAAACGTTGGTGGGATTCCTCTTTGGTGGCCCATTTAGACCTCAAGGCTCACAGGTGACTCATGTTGCAGACTGGAGAGCTAGCAAGGTGTCACTGACACCATGGAGAGCAGCCTGGAGGCTCACACTGCCAGTGAGGGGCCCAGCACTCGGTGTGAGGCCGGAGCTCCCTCTCTCTCCATCTCTGCCAACTTCTCCCCAATATCCCAACCCTGGCTAACAAGCCACTGTTTCAAAGGGCTCGCGAATCGTTTTTTCGTGTCACTCGTACTTAATAGCACACGAAGAAACAGTCTTTGTTCGGTTATCACAGGAGACTGTCCAAAACCAGGCCGCGTACGGCAGAAGCAGAAAGAATATGGCAACAGGCCTGGACTGTCGCCCTGGCATGGCGACAGGACAGGCATGCAGTTCATTAATATTAACAGTATCCGCGTTGTCCACTGCGGCACTGCCTATTAGTTAAGATGAGAATTCTCAACAGACTGGCCACGTGACACCTGTGGTCCAAGCAGCATCTCGGTCCCACACCGCGCTCTGCGGGGACACATCAGAGGCTCAGACCCACCCCACCCTCGGGAGGCTCGCTGTCCACACTCAACTTCCCCCGGCCTCTCGATTTAGGAAGATGAATCTGTTGCCATCCAACCTGGCGCTCTGGGAGTCTCGACTCTCTTCTAAAACGCACGCTTCACAGACATCGTGACAAAAGCCTTCATGTTCCGTGACTGCCTGTCGACAGGGGGCAGTTGGCCACTGGTCTGGCACAGCTAAATCCTAACCGTGCTGGCATCCTGGGTTGCTGAACACTTTTGGTAAATTTAACACAACTCTCAGGGTATCTGTTACACCACCAATCCGATGTGACTATACAGAGGCTTCCATATTCACGTGGAAGGTACTGTTACCATTTATCACCTGTAGCAAAACCCTCTGAGTCACAGCCACAGCAATTACAGAACGAGGCCCCAAACCTGAGGTCAGACCGCCGTACATTAGCTAGTGAATCCTCCAGGAGGACTAACTGCAGCCAATAATACCGTAAGTATCTGAAAGAGCAAAGTCTTTCTCCAAATGGTCAAATTGTAAATCGATTAGTTGGAGCTCTTCAGAAGAAAAGGTTCAAACTACCCATGTGTACACATACATGTTAATATGCTCATCCCCAAGCTTTGACAAAAATCTAAAAAAAATAATTTCTTGAAAATGTATACGACATCATTTTCATTCACAGCCCACCAGGAAAGAACACATTCAAGATAGGATTTTGCTGGATGACTGCAGTGAGAGCCGCACTGTGTTTAGCTGGAGGTCTAAGAGCTACATGTTTGTTTGCCCAGGTAAAATGCAACCGTGACTTGTAGGGAAATGATCCTGCGGAGAAGGCCGCAGAACACAGGCATTTGGACTCACCAAGTAAAAGGGAAACCTTATTACCTTATCTCAATTTGACTGCTAGTAAAAAGCAGAAAGCTGGAAAAACCCCACAACGAGGTAAATTTGGAGACATCTAGGGGGTACCTGGTGGCTGAACACACAATCGCCCTCGCTGGGAAGGCAGCGAGGCGTTGCCATGCACAGCCCGAGCCCGGGGAACACATTTCCTTCCGTGATTTATCAGAAATAGTTCAGGGGACTTGAGGGCCGAAGAGGAGGCATCGGCATAGGCAGAGGTAGGTGTTTGAGACGAACTTTTTGGAGATGGCAACAGGGAAATAACCATCACAAGGAGGATTTATTGAGGGCTTCCCATTTCCAAAGTGCTTTAGGGGGACGCACTGATGAGTTCTCTCTTCTGTGGCTGAGGTCAGCATTACTGCCCCCCCCCCACTTGGCAGACAGGAAACTCCTGGGGGCACCCCCCCAGGTCAGCAGGAGATCTAGGGTATCCCCCAGTCTGCTTTGCCTACCAGAGCATCAAAGCTGCCGTATCTGCCTGTTTGCTGCGGGCAGGTAATTGGACATGGCTCTTTGGATGACTGAGAGGAGATTGCTTTGGCTACCCATTAACTGAAAAACCCAACCGTAATAAAATAAAGACAGATGTGGGGTGAACCCCCACAGGGGCCTGCACTTCCCGAATTGAACAGCGATGTTGAACAGAAATGTCCCCCTATTCGTAGTCTGGCAGCAAGGGACACACAGCGGATGGGCAAACGACAGGGACACACCACTTCTGTCCCTGCAGACCAGGTTTTAGCGCCTGTGGTTCTCAACGTGAATAGCTCCTGCGTTCCCCACTGGGGAAAATGCTTTGCCTGGACTTATTCATGCCCGAGAACGCGGTCGGGCCGGAGTGACGACCCTCTCCATTTACCGCAGACACTTGGGTGGTGGAAGCAGATGATCCCCCTTTGCAGAATTTCAAACGCAACTGAGGTTTATTCTCATACAAAGTCCTTTTCCTTCCCTTCTCATTCTTACACAGCTACTGAAGACTTGATTTATGTCAGGCACAGTGCCAGGTTTAAAGGAGACAGAACTAAAAAATTATGCCTTCATAGCCAATTAGAAGTGATAGAAACATACATACTATAAAACCACAATCTAATATGATGATGTGCTTATCACAGAGCAATACAGAAGGGTCATCATAGGCTAGACGCAACGAACCCGAAGGGGGTAGGGTGTTCAGCATTCTAAACCACATTGCATCCTGTGGTCAGTGTTTACATGGAATTTGGAGAAAAAAAAATCAAAGCCAAAGGATGATAAGCTATAGCGTTTCACTTAGCGGGCAATGTGACTGAAACAAAACAAATGGAGAAAAACGTGCACGTGAGCCTGGAAGTGCTGGCACAGAACCCCAGCAGGGATGGCGGTGGTGGTGGTCACATGTCCTCCCAGCCTTGCACAGCTAGGGGGGTGGGGGGTCACAACCTAGTCCTTCTACCTATGCTCAAAATGCCACACCCCGGGAGCCTGTCGTGCAAACTCTTCCATCTCCACTTTCCACTCTTGCACGCTGTGCTAACTCCCGTGGAGGGGTTTACCCACTCTGAGATTCCTGCCATTCTCTGCAACTCCTATAAAAACAACTTCCCCGTTCCTGACCATTCACAACCCTGATTCGACAGAACACTCTAGCACCGCCTCAAAGTCAGCACACCTAAAAATAATCGTTTCCTGTTTTCTTTTCTTCCAGTTCGGTTTTGTGCTCAATTTCCCCGTTTTTCATACTGGCTCAGACTCTCTCCCCACCCAACAATCTGAAAAAAAGGAACAGCGTCATACACAGAGCACAAACACAAGGCAGATCGACCACTTACCTTGACCGCCTCCCTTCCCTGACCTCTGAAGCTACGGAAACAGTAATTAACCAACCCCCCACATCAGGTACATGGTGAAACTATGAAATTCTTGACAACAGGGGTATCTTATTCAACCATCAATTCCATAAATAGTTATGGCTTTGATGACCCCGGTTTTATTTAAGGAGCTAGGGATACAGCAATTAGTAACATGGGGGTAAAACAGCCTTTATGGAGCTTATATTCTAGACGGGGCATAAAATAAGCAAAAGTAAGTAAATCTTGTAACAGACTAGAAAGAAATCATTTCAATGCAGAAAAATGAAGACAGGAGAGATGCGGAGTGTTGGGTGCAGGGTTGTGATTTTAAATAAGGTGCTCAGGGAGAGGCTTCATTTGGAAGGTGAGCACACAGTGCCTTCAACTGAGAGTCAGTACATCCCCAAGACATACCTTCCGAATGGAGAGATTTAACAGAGCAAGAAGTCTCCAAAGTTGTAAAGATTAAATCACATGTCATGTGACCTGCCAACACTATTATAAAAGAACCATTTTTTTTTTTTTTTTTGAAATCTATTACGGCTCTATTAAATCTGGGAGTCAATACCCCTATTACTAGTACGTTACTGAGTCATGCCTGAATTTTTCTCTCAATGCCCGCTGGGTCCACTTGTCCCTGTATAGCCACTGCCCTGGCTATCATCTGGCTATCATCTTGTTGTGCCTAAATTATTGCAAAACTGTCCAGTGGGCTTTCCTCCTTTGGACTAAAAGACAAAGACTTCGCTGACCTTTGCACTCGCCTGGCCTTCAGAACTCTATCTGCCTTTCTGTTAAATATGGATTATGTGTCCATTCATTATTCATTTTATCATCTATCAATGGCAAAATTTAATCTCAGGCTGGTCTCTTCTCAACCTGCTTGTGGCCTCCCTTTCTCGGTCACGACAGATGTGTAATCAAGGAATGCAAGTGCGACAAAATGCCAGCCCACGGAATACAGCCAGCAGCGTGAGGTTTGCTGTCAATGCCCTGGAGATTACTCACGCCCCTGCTCCCTTCCACTGATCTGGAAAATCAAAAGTTGACAGTAAATGGGAACTAATTACATCATAGTAATGACAGTCGTTTAGCTCAGAAAACAAAAATCCACTTAGGAAGAAAGACACATTATTTCTGCAGACTGACAATTTATGAGGTTCGAGCTTATTTTTTTTTATTTTTTATTTTTTTCCTGATAATACCTTCCATCTCCTCTGCTCACGAAAGGCCAAAAATAGAGTTAAGGGAAAAAACGATCTCACAGCAGCCAAAAAACATATGTCACGAAGTTCTGCCCTGATGTTTATGCCCTTCAAACCCCTTGGAGAGCTCCTCCATCCATTCCTCAAAGATTTATTTTATGTTGGTTCTTCACAGCCTTGCTCGTCTGTATTTCAAACCCAAAAGAGATGAGAAGGTACAAGCAAGAGGGAGGATTGGCAGTAGGTGGGCCCATGGAGTGACAGGGACAGATATGAGGATCTGAAAGAGCCCAGCAGAGGGAAGCACACTCGTAGCAGGGGCTTACGTATGGCATCTAGTCCCCCAAGACACCGGCATGGCAGATTAATTAAGGTCCCATTATGAGCAATAAATTCTGCTTAAGAAGGCTGGGAAATATACAGCTTATGGTAAGGAGAACTCCTTCAAAACGAGACAGTAAAGAATATGGATATCTTAAAGGAAAAGCTTTCGACTCTACTGCAAACTTAGTTAATCAGAGAGACTCATTCCTCAGGCATGAGGGAAGACGTTACTTTCTCATTTTAATATGACAGTGTATGAAGTTTCAGGATCTACCATCTCATTTGTTGCCATAAAAATGCAGCAAGTGATTCTGTCTGAACTCTTCAGCTTTGTTTGGGTTAAGTTTTACTAAATATTTTGCTGTATTTCTCCCTACCTGTTAAACTCTTTTTGTTGTTCTGGCAGAAAGAAACGAGGGCGATGGGTGGAGAACAACACAGGGATGTCTTTTGAGAGTTTGTTTTTCCAAAGTCAATAACCTATCAGTGATCCAGAAGTAAACCTTAAATTCTTTCTCTCCATGACATCACAAAAAGATAACTGCTGAGGTTTAAAAAGCGGAAACAAAAGGCCCCTAAATAGATGACTACGACACTGCTAAAGGGAGTAACGCATGAATTTTCTAAAACCTCTCTGTCCAGGCATAAGAAAAGCCAATCAGATGCTCTACAGTGACTGCACTAAGTTCCTAGACAGCAGTCCAAAACATGTGCCTGATAGTCTGCTTAAAGAAATTTGCAAAAGTAACAGAAAGAAACATTGCCAAGTTTGTACAGTTACTGGAGACGACTTCCAGAGTCCTCTGCGTGTCAGCCTATTGTGCGTGTCTCCCTATGATACAAATATGCTAGTTTGTCATGCAACAAAACCACATACGAAAAGGGAAGGTCTAAATGACATTCTACTTTGCTAGTTTTCAAATCCCTAAATTACGCTTAAGATGAAATCGATACCAAATACCGCATTTTGATTTGGAAATCTCTAGGTCCTCTCTCTCTCGACACATCATAAATTCCATTTAGCATCTTAAATCACCAATTACAATAGGCTTTGACATTTAATTTGCTTATTTTTTAAAACACACACCATCACATATAACCCCCTAAACAAATAAGAATAAAAATAGGATTATGTGCTAAATTATAATGGCTGTTATTCTAAGAAGCTGAATATCATTATATCAAAATTCCCCATAGCTGATTTTTTTTAAGCCATTTCTTCATTTTTTTGACACTACATCTGGCACAATGAATACAGATGATCATGTGTTTATATATCTGTCTAACTGCCTTTCCCAAACACAGCCAGATGGAGTCTTTCAGAATCAAATTAATTTCAGATTAATTCACTCTGGACCCACTCCAGTTTCATGACTCTTTGCTTTGAGGCACCAACCAAATTGATGTGAAGTCATCAGCTTGAAAGAGCACAGGTTCCTTGATATCAAGGGGAAGAAAAAAATAGTACAGCTCTGTGGCAACTCCTCCTGCCCAAAAAGAAATCCATTCAGGTATCACAAGCTGCCAGTTCAAGGACGGATCAACATTTCACAGTGTCAAAATCATCCAGGAAGAATTTCCTTTTGGATCCAAATAAGATCATGGTTAATTTTAACATGCAATATTCACAATGCCTTGAGATGAGATGATTCCAGTAAGAATTAGTGTCCTCATTAGTAACACCAGAACCAAGGATGTGAGGGTAAATTTGCCACATAAGCAGCGTCAGGTTTGACCTGTGACACAAGAGAGTTAATTCTAAGCGCACAAAGTGCATATTCTCTGTCTCTAGCTGTAGCTACTTAAGTAAGTATAAACAAACGGAGCCAGGCTTTGCATGCTGTCAATCTTGGTGGATGCCTTTATTATCGTACTTGTTTCAATTGCAATTTGGGTTTCCATGGAGACACAACAGTCAGCTCTAGAAAATTATAAGATAAATGTCAGGCGGTGATAACGGTGTTAATGAAGCTTCGGTGACAAGCAGCTCTGTGCTTCAAATAATAAGCCTATTTTCCATTAGCATATGTATAACCTGTCAAAAAAAAACCTGGAAGAGAATATTAAAAATTAAATATCTATCTGTATTTAAGAGACATAGAGGGGAAAGACCCTTCTAGAATGGCCTAAATTTGGGAGGTCAACCTGAACAAGAAAAAAAAAAAAACTGTTAGTTTCTTGGGAAAATTAGGCACCAGTTATGGCTCTAAGAGATGCTTTAGCTGACATTCAGAAATGCCTTCCTTCATCCAGTCACAGAATTTTTTCTTATACTGTGATCCAGGTAATCTGTTTTGGTTCCTGGAAGCTAAGAGCTCAACTGACTAAGTCTGACCAGGGCAAATTATGAGCTTCAGAGATAGTAATGCCACAACCAACCTTATGGTACCTGGAATGATGTACCCACAGCCTCTCCTCTGCTCTGGGTTGCTGGATAACTCCAATTGCATTGCCAGAAACGAGAACCACCCATGACTATTCTATGGCCAAACATGTGCCACTGAAAATTTAGCAGGACAGAGAAAGTGACAACTGTGACAGTTATGTAAGTCTGATGCATTTGGAAGACATGGGTTGAGGCTATGGAATTGTGAACTACAGCACAGCTCAAGGGAAGATTCTACAAAAAGAAACTGAAGGAAAACATGAATTTCCTTTTTTGGGAGGAAAGATGACTCAGGAATGGCACAGAATTTGATGTTTTGTTCAAGAACATCCTTTAGGATCCTTAGTTAAAAGGTTAAAGCATGCTAAGTTAAAAATAAATTAAAAGGGTGATGATTCTGCAAGTCAAAGTCTCTCCAAAATGACAAAAGACAGACCTGTACATATTAGCTGCTTCTGCACATTAATGCTACTTGACCTCACCATCGTCTCATTATTCAATTCATTTCTCCCTATTTTTTTCCTTACACTTAAGAACTTTTACGGAGAATCTACTCTGTACCAGGCACTGTGCTCAGAACACAACGATGAGAACACAGCATTGTCATTGTCCTTAACTTTCTTATCGTTTAGTAGTTTGCACAACCTAACATTCAAGGTCTTAACAAGACGTCATGGTATTCTTTTCTTTCTCTCTAAAGTTTGGTTCGCTGTGAAGTGACTTCCACAAGTATGTCTTTTTGGGGCAAGGTAACTCTTTTGGCTACACTTCCATATTGTAAACAGCTCAAGTCCTCTCCTACTCATTCATTACTACCTTTTTTTTTTTTTTTTTTTAAGACAGGGTCTCACTATGTTTCCCAGGCTGGCTTCAAACTCCTGGGTTCAAGCAATCCTCCTACCTCAGTCAGGATTACAGGTACACACCAAGCCCAGCTCTCGTTACTACTCTTGACTCCTTTCTCTTAACTCCAATATTCAAGAGGAAAGTTAATGGGAGGCAAACCCAAGGTTGAAGATGTAACTGGGCCACAGCGCTAGGGGGAGAAATTTCAGTGGAGCTTCTGAAGAAGGTACAAGTTATTGTTCCCCATAAAGCATTTCTGTTTTCTCTTTAGGATGCTCTCTTGTAATTCCACATGGCTTGTGCAGACTGTCCCAGGGCTGCCCCCTACTTAGAAGGGTAAGTACTTTCCCCATGCTAACAAGATTTGGCATGACCAGAGTAAGATTCAGGGAGAAGTGGGAGAAGAATGGATGGCTTAAATAAGATGCTCCCATTTTTAGAAGATATGCTACTTTTTCCTAAGGGCCCTTACTTACATTATTTTCTGACTCAATTCACCATGAGATGTAAAGACCCAGGGACTCAAGTTAGGGTTTGGTCCAAAAGACACAGCCTGGGTTCTCCCTTTAGTTTCAGTCTGAAATGATCTTTTGGGTCTCTCAAGGCCAAGCTGGCTTCTCCAGAGCCACAGGTTGTACACTGTGGCTCCGGCCACATGTAGGGCTCCCTGTGTATGATTCCCGCTACATCTGCGGGAATGGTAAGCTCAGAGAGGTCTCAAGAGTTCACAATCCTATTCACTGCACTCAACTACAGGAATTAACACAGCCTTGCCACTGGGAAAATACAACCCAAAACAAACCCCAAACTATCAACAACAACAGTCTGTCATACCAGCATTTACTCTCACAATCTCTGGTCTCTTTTCCTGTTATCTCATTCATGGAAAAGGTAGAGAAGAAAAAACTATCCAAGCATACACAGAACCCAGAATGCTGCCAATCAGATTCTTTAATAGGCCCAACGTAATCTCAATCTAGGGAAGAGTGATGAGGTTTAAATTTAATAACTCAATTTGGACTATGGGACTTGAGGTGGAGAACTTTTGGTTGTAAATTAAGGCCTAATATACTATGTTACTAAAAGCTGGGTGAGGAAACAGCTGTGGTCATGGAAACAAAAAGGCTATATATAGGGCTTCGCTTTTTCACAAACAACTCTAATCAATTAGGAATTTTTTTTTTTCTAATTCTCTTTATTTACCTCTGCTCCTGTAAAACTTTTCACCATCTTACAACATTCTTGAAAGCTGTTGGGGAGTCGAATCCTGAAACTGAAAAGTCACCTGCAATTACTATCGTCGGTATTTTTAAACTATTGCAATAATTGTGGTTATTATTAATAGCAGCACAAAGCCTATTACTATAGTCCCTCAATGTTAAAATGACAGCTCTGAACTGGGGAAACCAAAATTACAAGCATAATTTTCCTGAATAGACACTATTTGCTAAATAGACTCCTTGAAGAGAAGGGAGCTCTAGGAGTGCAAAATAAATAGATCATCACTGAAGTATGCCTCAGCTTGAAAAGTGAGTTCTAGAGTAAAAGCTGACAGCGAATGGCCACCTAGGTTTTTTGTTTTCTTCTCATCGTTTAATGTGCAGAGGTCTGATGGGACTGCACAGAGACAGCTCACACTGCTCACCTGAACACGGGAGGAAGTGTGGACCACTACTACTGGCCCATCAATCACCCCCACTTGGAAAGGCATCATAACCACCTTGTAGATTTCAGGTTGGTACGACTGTTTGCACAGACAATTTTATTGTGAACGATCAAACTGAATAAATTGAAGTGGAATTCCCATATCAACAAAGTTATTAAAATACTACTATCATATGAAAGAAGTCTTTCCAAAACAATGTGGAACAGATACTAAGTTCCTCTGGGATTTGGGATGCTGGGCTTGTGTTTACGTTGGAATGGGTGTCACAAAGCATTAATAACTATGCCGAACCAATAAAGATTATAAACCACAAAAAGTATGATAACTCGTGCTCTCCCCTTCAGCTCCATGTTTTCTTTGAAAAATCACAATGTTCCCCCCCACCCCGATAGGACTGACTGAGGGAAAACAAAACTACTTGGAAAGATTTATGTCTTCTGTTACTAAAAACAATGAAACAGAAACATTACTGATGCTGAAAACCGAACACTCATCCAGCACAGGATAATACAAAAATATTAAAAACAACTCCGATTGCAACAAAAACAATTTTAATTCCCCTCACAGGGTCAGACTGTATCAATTTTGGAAACAGCTTGTCCTCTGGGAAATTTCACTGTGTGAGCTTTTTCTGTGTCCACAGTATTGGGAATGTATTTAACAGCAGAAAGGCACTGGGATTTTTGGAGATCAGCTGACAAGAGACTGTACCTGAATGAATGGATACCTGAAGACAGAGTATATATGCATTAAGGGGGAATACAGGATGACTTCCTAATTAAGTACCTGTGACTATACACACCCTTTGAAATCAGCTTGCTTTTGAGGCCTCCATACAGAGCTTCCACTAAAACCCACACGATCGTGGACAGTTTAGCAACCTTCCACCTTAGCATGCAGGGCACGCGTGGGCCGAAGAGAGCAGGTGAGAACAGAGCGTGGGAAGGTATAGAAATATTACAAACACCAGAAGTGTTTTGAAGCCACACTCAGAAAGTGCAAAGCCTCAGGTTTATTTCGGACATTGCTTCTGGAAATCCCACCTCCTCTGGCCATGAGGTTCTTATTCACCTGCAGCGTATTTACACAAAGGACTAGTTCTTCGGGAATTTTACCTTGATGACATAAAATATAAAGATCTGTGGATTCAGCTGTGTGGGGGAAGTAACATTGTATCAGCGGACGAAGGGAGGAGATCTCTGCAACATACGTAGCAATAATTTAGGTGTGGGTGGCAGGGCCTGGACTTCAGTCAGTAGGAGGTTACTCTCCTAAATGGGTTAAAACTCATGATAAATAGGTTCTAGCCAGGAGGCAGTTCCCCTGTGAACCCAGAGTGATGAAATTAACTGGGCAATTTTTAATTCACTAACCAGCCCTTATTGACAAGTTACTACACCTGTTTTGGGGTTGTTTCTTTTCCTTTTTTTTTTTTTTTGGTTGTTGTTAGTTTTTAAGACTGCAATCGAAAACAAGGGCAACTAGCCTGGCTGGCTGGAGTGAGACATTGCTCTTTTTTTTTTTTCCCCCTTAATTAACAAAAACATCCAAAACCCTGACAGAGAAGAAATATGGTGAAATAAATTATAGAGCCACTTATGTATGAAACCATACATTATTAAAACTACTCTAAATGGGTCCTTCATCTAAATAAAGACAGTCATTTTAAGGAGCCAAGCATCTCACGAACGAGAAAGGACACAGTGTTATTCTGACCCGAGATAGGAAAGGTGGATTACTTTGCCGGCTGCCCGCCCAGGAGGATGCAACTGCCCTTGACTTGTATTAAAAACTCATGTATGTCTCTAACACTGGATGCGTCTCAGCTTCAATTATTCACAGCCCTGTATTTCTGTAGGTTAAAGATAGGAGAAAGCAGCATATTGGACAAAATTCATTTCTAATATTTACACTTGGCCTCTTCCAGACCACTCAGCAAAAGCAATGCCTTCCATTCCGCACCAGGTACATGGAGGCAAGGACTACCTTTGGCAAAATCTGCATAATGAGCAACACAGGACTGCTCAGAGCCCCCACCACTGTTGCTAAAAATAATGATTTTAGTACGGGTGGGAGTGCCTTTTACTCTACTAATTTTCATACAAGGGACCTTAATGTGCACAGTTATGAAAAATAAGGAGCCCCATCCTTATTAAACCAAGTCCTCACTTTATAAGTGCCACCTGCACTGCTGTTCAACTTGCACAAATAAGCAAGCACACTTTTTTTCAGGGAGGGCAGGTTTTAGCTGGTGCTAAGCTCTAGTACTCTTTTCACATAAAATCTGTTTCAGGTTACGTATACTGTTTCCCTTATGCCTTCGAGCCAATCCTCATTCCGATGTGTGACTCTCTAGGGGACAGAGGAGCCTCTCTCTCTGTTGCCACTGTGCCACCCCTCCTGCTGGGAGGAAGGAAGTCGTGCCTTGTGTGTGAGCCCAGGCAGGGCTCTGTTTGGCAGTTGTACAGACCTGTGGTCAGGTGTTCACAGAAACAGATTTCCAAGTGACACCATAATATGAAATCTCAACTCTATGTCATGGAGATAACTATACTGAGAACAATTTCCTCGTAACAAAATCAGCAAACCATGATTAGGTATGTTTCTATAACTGACATTCTACATTCAACACAGGAGAAATTCACATGCCTTACAAAGACTGCCATGTGATTATGAAACACCGAACACAGTCATTTTAATAGGCTTACCCTACTTAACAAAAAGCATCCTGGTTCATATGCAGGGAAGCCACACTCGAAGAGCTTATGGGGACAAGCTCTGCACAGCCATCTTATTTTTTAATGACTACAGAAGCTCTTGGGGCTCATCATATGAAAAGAAACAAAAAAGCAGGGAAGTAGCACTGGTTTTTAATTACTTCTACCTCTGGATCTAACCATCTTAAAACAAGAGCTCTTGAAATATTTAGGAACAAATGAAAATGCAACCTATGTGACTTGTCCAGCCCCTAGTTTTCTGGCTGTACCACCAATGCTAGCATCCTGACTTGTAACTGAGAAATCATGCAAGGCCAGAGCAAATGACAACTTGTGATTCTTCTCCCGAAAGTATCATCCTTCACAAAAACTAAAACCTGAAAATCCCAAATAGTAGTTTATCTGGAATCCATTCACCTCCTTTTCATTCCCATGGTCACCCCCCTGTGTATTTCTGTGCCTAAGCAGAGAGCCCGGTACATATAAGGGGTGGGTGGGTAGGTAGGTGGATGGAGAGATTGATCAGATAAAGAAACAGGATACAGTAACCTGTCTCTCAGTTCAGGCACCGATCTAATTCTGATGACTTCTAGTAATTTTTATTAGGGTATCATGCAATGTGAATATCAATTTGGATAACTGCATCTACCAAATTAGCTCCATCCTCTTCTTTCAAATAAACACATCCACTCTGATCTCATTCTGTCATCACGTGCCATGGCCTTGGGCTGGCTGCCAAACTGCATTATTTTTTTGATATCAGGGCTCAGAAAAAGGTAACACTCTGTGGATAAACACACCTAAGGGTGTGGCTGAGGGCTGCACACAAAAGATGAGTTATCGAATGACATGGGGAGTCAAGCTGCCTCTGGCCCCAGACGGGAACAATCCTGAGAAGACCTCTTACATTATAAGAAAGATTCTATTATTGAAGAATGTGGGTAGTAACAATTCACGAATAAGGCATGTGAGCATGTGGCCATCAGGGAATGATGGAATGTGGTCTAGTGATCCAACCGTATTCTTCTCCAATTCACTTCATGTGTAATTTCAACCAACCAGCTAAGGATGAATCAGTAGATAACACAGGCCACACAAAAAAACAAAGTTTGTCTGGATTGTAACAAAAATATTCCCTCCCTCTTTTACTATGAAAGTTTGGTTTTATTATGAAAGCTGTGTATTCACTGCTTTGTTCTTTTTATCTTGTAGACTATATATAGAGAGATACGGATACATTCCCTGTGTTTTTAAAAAGATACCCTGGGTCAATGGCTTAATTTACACTTTGGGACCTTTTGGGAAAACCTCTTATGAATGTGAGAAGTATTGCTAATAAGGTACCATTATTTAAATCATTCATTCATTCATAAAATACTATGAAATATTCCTAGAGGAAGTGTAATAAATGGAAGACAGGGAGGGTTTTGATGCTAGACAGACCCAAGTTCCCAATTCCTAGCTCTGCAGCTTTCTTGCTATGCAATCCTGGGTGAGGTTCACAAAGTCCCATACCCTTTAGATACAGGGTGAGTGCAATGAACCCTATCTCTCTGTGCAGCTTTAAGGATTTAACAAGACATTGCACCTAACAGCCCATGGAAAGAATACAGGTATTCTCATCCAATTTTATGAAAAGTACTGTCTAGAAAATAGAAAAAAAATGTATACATAAAGAATAATTGTTTCTTATACAAAGTAAGTGGCAGTATATAAAATCTACATTTTAAACAGAAATGACATGGCCTAACATGATCCCTAGCACCCAGGATACTAAGGGGGAAAAAAAAAGCTTAATACTGATAACGATGCTAAAGGAAGAAAAATAAATTAAGCCACTTCTCGTTTACTACAGAGGCCTGGCTGGATCTTTTCTCCACCCCATTTGGTTTATCTGTGGCTGTTCTACATTTGGACTGAAGGAAGTTCCCAATTTCTGCTCTCTCTGCAGTCCCCTGCAGCTCCCCTCACCTCCCCGCTTCTTGCTCTCAGCACCCCCACCTGCTTGCAGGAGCCGACTTGAGAACACAGATTTCCCAGAGCAATTCTATGCTTTAATATCTCCACCCCACCGACTGGCTTCTGTGCACACAGTTTTACCTGATTCTCATATTAAATGTAATCACTCACCAGGCAATCATGGTTTCAAACGTGGGAGTCCTACATGCAACCTGCTGGTATTTGCTTGGTCAGCACAACCACACTCATGCATCCTGACGCTCCGCAGACCCATCGGAAGCTCAGCCGGCTCTTTCAACCACACATAAAAGTATCTCTGCCACACAGATGCCTGAGACTCATTTACAGAGCAATTACAAAACTTGAGCAGCAGCAGTGTTTTACATTTGTTCTGTTTTCGTATTTTTAGCCCGGGCTTTTTCCTTTCATGGATTATGGTAAATACAACATTTGCTTCCAGAATGTGGGACTTGCCGGGATCATAAAGGAAAGTGCATAACAAGCAGATTACCTTTGGCTGCTGCATTATAGGGACTCAGACAGTCATGATAAGTGGCTGGATTTAGTCGTATTCAAATTCTATTAAGCTGCCTTGCCTTCCACGAACAAATAAACAAGCGAGTCCTAGTGCTTGGGTGTATTTTCAACTCCCCACTGCCCAACCAGGGCTTTACTGGAGGTGCTTTAAAAAAAATACAGTCTATTATTCTCTAAGTTTGTTCCTGAAGTTTCCTTCCTTCATTTAACATGTTATAAATCTGCTTTCTCAACCTCAAGTTAACACAGGAGACTGGGAGAGCGAAGTTAAAATAAGCACTATAATTCTGGAAACTGGAAACTACATACAGCCCATTTTATAGAACCATACAGTAAACATTCTGCCTATAGCACTGTGTTTTGTCCTGAGCAGATGACATTCCTTATGACTTCATATCCTGTGACTAAATCTATTAATACAACATCAAACTACTATTTGTGTATTTTGCCTAATTGTCCAACTATGCAGATCATTATGAGCATGAGGGACAGGTTTTCTTTTTTTTCCTCCTCACTTACAAGCCTACTGCTTTTCTGACCTTCCCATAAATTAGCGAGATACTGAGCTGTAAATGTAGGGCTGCAAATGTCTTTCACAGGCAATTACTGTGAAACTTTGTTCCAACATTATGAAATGTGGCGTTTTCACTAGATAATGTCCGTATTAAGCACACCAACCAGAGCAATAGGGAGCGAACCTCAAAATGAAAAGAAAATGCAACATGAGGCAAGGTACGAACTGCAGAAATGCCACAAGTCGCTTTCTTGGCCTGTGGAGTGACGCCACTGATATATGGCCGTGCTGGGAATGTATTTTATTATTCAAAGAGCTGTCTCCTGAAGTCTATGCATGTTATTTCATAGTTCCTCTTTTTTTGAGGAATAAGGTAAAGACATTTTACCACTCTGAGAAATTTTTTCAGAAAGTCAGGTGCAGCCATTGAAGAGAAATAAATGCATTTTAATAAAAGATGACAATAAATGCAAAAATATGTCTACAGGTTTCCTACTGTAAATGTTTGGCCAAGCACATAAAAGGTTAATGCAAGGTCTAGACCAAGACTGGTGCCTTTGGCAGGGATTTTGAAATGAGGGAATAAACAACAAAAAATATTGCAGGGCATGATAAACCATGTGGGAGCCTGAAGTTATCAAGGTGAGGTATGCAAGAGATTACAAATAGAGGAAGAGGAGGAAAAAAGGGCATGCACACAAGAAAACATCCACCTAATTGTTCTGGGGTGAAAATCATTCAAAATGCAAATACTCTAACGCTGATGAAGGGCTGTAGGGTAGGTAAAAGGCAGACCAAAACGTAGCGTTAAGTGAAAAGAAGCGCAAGTATGGAAACCCTAAGAAACCAAGTGAGTGGGTTCTCCTACAAGTCTCTAGTGCATTTCAAGAATTTGCAAATTTTCAACATATCTGAATCATGATTGAAGAACAAAATATTCCATGGAACCAGATGTCAGGATTATGAAGAGGTGACATAAAGAAGATGGGTGTGAACTGACAGGCTAAGGGGAAACATCTTTACCATCGCAAATACAGAAGGGATGTGGGATCGAAGAGTACCAGTTAGAGTGCACAAAGGACAAAACAGCAAGAAAGGAAGAAGTCCAAGGGAAGTCAGTTCTCCCAGGGGAGGGTTGGGCACACGTTGGCTCTACTAGGATCTCTTCCTAACTACCTGACCTTACATCTCACCTGCTCATTCATTCCATACACCATTGCTGAGTTCCTTTTTCTAAGTACAGGTAAGACCATTTTGCAGCTCCCGTGGTCACTACTCTCTTTAGGATAGCCCATCTAATTTTAGTCTTCACTCTAAAGTTGTTCTTCACCATTGACTCCAACTGCTAATTCCAGTTTTTTCCCTATATCCTCTACAAGAACCTCCAGGCGCAAACTCTTGTACGCTGTTGTCTGCCTCTGAACATTTCACTTCTGCACCCTAGAATTACCTTCCTAATTAGAACAGGCTGCCATCAAGAAACAAAGTATCATTCAAGATATAGACAGTGATCAATTCTTCTCGAAACTCGCCACATAGTTCTTGTCTATATAAGCCATCTGATGAGTAATCACATTTCATACAATCTCACATAGTTTCATTTTATACAGTTACCTAATTATGGTATTGTTATGTAACAGGTGGGGCAGTATGGTGCCGTGGCAAGATCTCATGCCTAGGAGTCCAAAGGCCTTGGAGTTGTATCTCCACTACTTATAAACAAGGCTACAGAACATGGGTTCATCTGGGCTATAATTTATTCATTAATAAAATGTCAGCTGTAATAATGTGATAGATCACAGCTGTTTCAAGGACTTAAAGACATACTGTATGTGAAAGTACTCTGCATGCTATTAAAACACTATATACTATTCACTATGTTTTTATCCTTCTTCCTAACTAGACTCTACATGTCTCGAGGGCAGGAACCAAGTCTAACAGTAATTTCAATTCTCAAGGCACATCACGTGGAATAAATATGCAATGACTGATTATTCTGTACTTTGAAGTCAATGGCAAAGAGCTCGAGAAGCCAAGGCTGTTGTTTGTGTATTCCTCCCCACTCCCACGTTGTGTAGTCTAGACCACATTAATGCATTTTCCACTTGGCTCCCAGAAGTATCGTCTCAGAATGTAAACATGCTTCTATTGCTCCAGCTCCTTCAACTCTTTTAAAGCTCCTTTAGATAGTCTTCAAACTCTTCAGAATGATCAAAGCTTTCTAGGAGCTGGCCTGTGGCTAATTCTGTAGTCTTGGCCTCACCACGCCATCCTCCACTCAAAGTCTCTGCTGCACACCTGTCCACCCACTGGCCTCCGAATGAGCCTAACTCACCCCTCCACTGACCTCCAGTGTGGGACTGCCCCTCGCCTCCACCCATTTAGCCCAATCCTATTTGACTTCAAAACACACTTCTCTGGGAACTCTTCTCCTCCATCCCATAACTCCAGCACAGGTTAGGAAGCACCATGCTAAGACCACACCTCCACATGTATGACTTAGACAAAGGGGACAAGCATTCAGATTTTCCTTCCCGGAGCTTAGCACAGTGCCTGGGATATGAGGAGTGTTCAAAAATGCGAACTGAATGAGTCTATGAATAAATGGTAAAGAGCCAGCAACTCTATTTGTAATACAAGTAAGTGACAAGTATTATTTCAGAAAGTTATTATCATTTAGCAAATGTGAGGGCATTAAATCTCAAACAGCTGAATTTATAAGGGCCAAGGCAAACAGAATTCAGTATTTTGTACATTTTTTTCAACATACCAGATTTCTGTTTATGATGAAAAATTTAAGTGGTCATAAAGTGCGATGAGTCTTGTCAAAGCAAATACAACCACTGAGACAGAAAAAAACTACACTACTGGGGGACTATTCCACACCCATACTGTTTCATAAAGAAGCATACCGGATAGCTGAGATGGGCCAATTCAACATCGAAAGATGAAGTCTAATAGAATTCCTGGTCTTTTGGCTACCTATAACAAGGGAAGAGTAAAAAGATACCAACTAGATCTCCTTGAAGGCAAGTTTAGTAGTAGATATGTCTATTTTAGTTTAACTGAAATCCCAAGAAACTGATTCTGACTTTTACCTCTTAGAAAATAACGGAGATGAGACACTGAAGATGGCTTAGTCTACACTGTTCACAGTGGAGACGAGAAGGGTACCAAGGAGAGAGGCAGATTTGGGGGGTCTGCTGGTATGATTTGGGAGGTGTTTGTTGAACAAAACTGAATGATGAGGCCTGCTTTCAGGTGCTGGGAATGGAAAGTGGGATTAAGAATAGGTATTTGCAGAACTAGAATTTGGAACACAAATAAGGCTAATAATCAGATTAGGGGAAGGGAGGGAGAATAAAGAGTTAGAGATCTTATAGATTTTACCTAAAGGAGCTACTAGACTAATGGTGTCAAGACATATTAATGTATGTTGAATGCACTGAAGTAACTCACGAGCTTGGATGATAATAACTTCTTCCCTGTTTCATTTTTACATTAAAAAAAACCCACACAATCTACATGAAAGTTTCATCCCCAAAAGCAACTGAAATGTTTATAAGAAAACATTAATATGGCATCTTTTAGCATATATTATCATCAATACTAATGGAAGGTTTTTTAGTCTTTAAAAATATTCCTCAAAAAGTAGATTTAGGGATCACAAATAATTCTGAATTTTAACAGGATTTCCTTTGTCCCTCTTTACAAACTATTTAAAACCATATTTTTGCCAAAATAAACTTTCCTGCACTGTAATTTTTTAATTTAGAAATTTAGACTTACAACTGAAGTATTGTGATTCATAAAATATAGAAGGATTTAAAGACAGCAGCAGCCTATAAAATTCTGGTAGTATTTTCTCATTGCTTAAAACTACTCATTTCAGCATAAATTCCACATTTCAGTTTCTTTATAAGTAATATTCTCAGAATCATTACTGTTTCTATAGATATTCTCTATACTCGATGGTTGAAAAATTCTGAATATGATGGTAATTCATTTTCATGACTTAAGTAATTGAGCCTATCCTTGCAGTTATTAATTATAATTACATTATACTATACTTTCCAAAGGAAAACAGAATAAATAGAATATAATCATTACAAGCATACTGTAAAAAACAGTAATTACATATTAACTCCCATCAGTTCAGTCACATACCATTGCACTTAATGCCTTCAATATGTTCCACGCTCAAGTTAAATGCTAAGTACCAACTTTCTCTCTCAGACTTGATAATTTATGGCCTTTTTTCAATCACAGCACCCAAAGTTACATCTTGAATCATGATAAACTGTTTAGGAGAGAGAACACCACTGTTTTTAACACGCTCCAGAGATGATTTCCTACTGAACACATGCCATTCATTTGATTATCTTGGCTTCCTCAAAGAAAACAAGGGTTGAAATACATTAAACAAAGGCAGTTCACGACACCTGCCCAGACCTTTTTAAAATAAAATTTTGGCAACATTATCTTCAGGATGTTTTTTTCTGTTCAACAGTAAATTCTTTCCAGACTTAGGTTCACTGTACTAACCACTAGAACTCCAACAAGCACAGTATCCTACATGGTATATGCTCTCAGTATGCAAACAAATGAGCGAAGTCAGTCCCTAAAGGAAGAGACCCAGGACAAGCAAGGAAGAGCTGTGCTGTCTTGCACAGAAGTTTCCAGTGGTTCAGCTAAAGGTTGGGCCTGAACACTTGGGAGCTACAGGTGAAATGCCCAAGAAATGTCACCCCACAGTCAGTCACCTCTGGGAAATTAGTCTTAGCTTCAGGACAAAAGAAATTCCATTTGTTTATTTTTAGAAAAGGCCTAATATTTAATATGTAAACATCTCCAAGAAACAGCAGCTGCAGGGAAATGAAAATTCCATAATCATTAATGTCAATATTTTAAGGCATCTTTCATGGAAATTGCTATATTCTGTTTCTATGTAGTTTCACATTGTGCTAATTTTGTTTAAATTATTTTAATGTACTATTTTTCACTTGCATCTAAGAAATATAACTTATTAGGTCTAAAGGACTTCCAAACTGTGAATTACTAAATAATGCACTTACAAATTCATACCCTCCTTCATATATTATAAGGAAACACATTTGAAGCTTGGCTCCAAATTCTAAATTTCTGTATAGTTGAAAGCACACAGATAATTCTGTTTTAAAAAGTTTACACACTTGCTGAGATACACATAGAAATGGTTATTGAAAAAGGCCAATGAGTTATACTGTAGAACCTAATTTATGGTACTTTTTAGGGAAAGGCAAATTTACACACAGTGGGTTCTTGTAACTATGTAAATAATGAAAATGTAATGCAAGCCAATATTTGAGTGCTTACTGTATGCCTGGCCTTTGGGTAAGTGGTTAACATCTATTAACTTATTTAATATTTTCTATATCCATATCAGATAAGTCCTATTATTCAGGCCATTTAATAGAGGAGAAAACTGAGTCTAAGAAATACAGGTCCTGGCCCCACACAAATGGGATGAGAGCCCAAACATGAACACAAAACCCCATGACCCTAAAACCAAAGCTCTCACTCACCACATTATATTCATACAGCCTCCACTCTCAGGGATTTAAAGCATCCAATTCCCAAAGAATGTGCCTTAAATTCACAGTACTTAAATCACAGAGAGGCAATCCCAGAAGAGCTATTGGAGAGTATTAAATAGAACATTTCTAACCCAATCTAATCTACTGACTCTTTAAATTCCCAAGAGAAGAGAGTCCAGTTTCCTTTGGAAAGCCAACCTATAGAAATCTCTAATATTTCAAATGGTCAGAAAAGCTCTCATATGATAAATTTTAATTGAATTACTCTATTCCGAAGTCATATATTTTCCAAACATGTTTTTCTCCCTACATTTTTAACGTGTGCACATGTATACGTACACAGGAATACACATCCATACTCAGACGTATGTGCCATATATACACATACACGTATGTATTCAAATCAGGTAGCATTTTTTATAAAAAAATTATGTTATCTAAATATATCTCTACATAATTAGGTAATTAACCTTTGCTTTATGGTTAGATAACATTAAGTCAGCAGAATAATATGCTATCTGAAGCAGAGATAGCCTCTGTTTAAAAAATTCCAATTAATTTATAGCAGGTAATTGGAACATTTTTAGAGTGATATTTAATATTACAATTTTTAAAATAACAAAATGCTAGAAGTAGGATGAAATCAGGATGGGGAAGAATCCAGATGGAAGGAGGTATGTACAGGAAGTAAAAGACCACCACCCAACAGAGCAACGGTTGTTGTTGGTCTCACTCATTCAGCAATTAATCATGCAGTAGGCTGTGGTTTCTTCTGTGACTATACTGAGTTACGAGACTCCCCTACTATTTTCTCAAACAGAATACAAGATCCTCAGAGCCGAGGAACCCTGTTACAGTCTCTATCATCTCAAGTGCTTATTAGCACAGTGCCTTTCTCCTAGGGACTGAATAAATACTTATTAATTGGCTAATTAATTGAAAATGATGGCTCCAGGTTTTCAGTCACCTTTCTAAACCTTACAATTCAAGGCTGAGTTACATTTCTAAACAAATGTAAAGTAGCACACTCAGATTCCACATTGGTTTTTGTGCATCTCTCCCTACTCATAACATCTAGCAAAGTGTCCGGTACATTACAGACCATCAGTAAATAGTTGCTGAATGGACAGGACGGTTCTCAAGGGGAGCTCGGGATCTTGCTGGGAGCACAAATCCCAGGCTCCACCGCCAGAAAGTCTTATCCAGTGGGTCTGGAGAGATCCTGGAATCCGTATCCACTGCCCCAAGTGATGCTGATGCTTGGAGACTTCAGACCACATTTTCACAACTTTTAACCACAGCCATCTGCCGTGAGGTTTTCTGGAAAAGTTCTTTGGCCAGGGCAGCCATGACCAAAAGGCAGGGGAAGAGCAATGATGAATTTTATAAAGGGAAGATGAATGAGAAAAGTAGTAAGTGCACAGCAGCTGAGACAACCTCTTATCCTAGGACTTAAAATTGGTATCTCTCTTCAGCAAAAGGCACAAATGAATGTGGCTTTTTAGAAGTCACTGTTTCTCAGAAAGGCCTTTCTTATAGCATATTTCATGGACATTGATAAAATTATTTTTCGAAAATCTGTTGGCGAAAAGTCTTGAACAGTGGAGTCGAGTCAGAAGAAATGCACATTTCATAGATGCTCAATTTTTTTTAACAAACCGAAAGAAACATAATGCATGAGCCATGCACTTGGTCTGGGCCTCTGACCTTCACTATTTCATGTCGTCCATGAAAAAAGACATGTCAGGGAAGGGAAAAATTGCGAAAAAGAGGTGTGCAGGTTAATAGAGAGGCTGCATATAAATTATTTTAAAACAAGCACTGAGACAGGAATGGCACTGTTGGAAAAACCGAAGGCAGTATCTTAAGTTAGACGAGGACATAAAATAGTGTCAAGCACATTATGCCAGAACTGGTCAGCACCAGAGACTTCTCAGGAGGAAAAGTGCGGGGAGCATGAGGCAAAGATTCTTCACCCTCATGGTGTCACTGAGCTTCTCAAAGCATCAGTCAATATTAATATAAACACCTGTCTATAAGACTAACACTTAAGGATTCTATAAAGCTGTAGATACCAGCATTTGAGGACCACATGAGGACCTAAGATTCCTAACAGCACTGATGCTAGACACTGTGATTGGGGTGACATTCCCTTAAGTCAGCTCTTAAGGCCACAGCTCTTTCAATTATTTAAAAGGAAACTGTTTCAATTCAAACTGCAGACACATGCCCCTCTTAGGTTGACCAAGACTCCGGCCTCTCCCAACCAGGAGGGAGCCTGCAAGAGTGGACACTGAGCAAGGGCAGACGCCATCTATGTTCCTGATTCTCTTCTCATGCCCTGCCAACAGAAGCACTGATCTTTACAAACAAGTGTGTGTTCATCCAGTCACTCGGCAGGCACTTGTGGAAGGTCTGCAAGGCGGCAGGTACACCCTGCAAGGTGCTGGAGACGGTGGTGACCAAGAAGAGGCCCAAGGCCCTGGCTTCACAGAACAGTCCTAGCCTGGAAGACAGATTCACCCAGGAAGAACTAAGAGAATGAAGAGCGCTGTAAGGAGAAGCACAGGATGCTTCAGGAGGACAGAAAGACGACATCTAGTCAACCAGCAGCTCCAGGGCTTTGCAGGCAAGATCTAGTTCTATTTAAAGCCTTCCTCGTGGATGCCTAAAATTCCCAAGGGGACGCATCTTCCAAGGCCACACTAGAGGATCTGCTTTCCTCACTTGTGCCTTTGGAGCACCCAGCAGCAAATCTATCATCCCTTTTTACTAAGATGGGTAACTACGGGGTCCAAACACAGCTCTCCAGGCAGTAACTTTAGACTTACAGGAAAGTGGGAGAGGCCAGCACTCTCCTTGCAGCAGAGCACCTTTCAGCATGAGCTGGAACCCTGCTCCTGCCCTAGCATTCCCCACCCCCCCACCCCTCAGCTTTGCGGCAGCACACCTGTGGCATGCGATTAACCTGGGCCCAGGAAAGGGGGCGACAGTCTTACTCCTCTCTCCTTAAAAGAGTGTAATAATATCCTTAGTGAAACATTCACAGTCTCTATATACTTGCCATCTACAGTCTATGGAAAAGATGTAATAATACAAATTCTAGCCCAAAATACAGAGAGAACCTGTTTATGACAAAGGAAAGGAAACTGTGAAAATAAAACCAAATCTGTTGCATAAGTATTGAGTGTTTCAGCTCCTGCTTAACACCTGCTAAGTTGGGGAGGTGACATCCTTTAAGGATGTCAAAGTCCTTTGCAGGTTCACAGTCCTAAGGAGCTACCACCTTTTTCTTCTATAACAAACCTGTACTCATGGCTGGACCTCCAGGGAAAAGAGATTGGGTGAGCAAAGACCACAGAGTCAGACAAAGGCTACAGGTGAGCAGGGTAAAGAACAGTCTCTAGTAGGAAGTCACTGAGCCCTGGGAAATAATATCCAGATTTCCCCTACAGAATAGGATAAATGATACTGGATTGTAGTGAGGATTAAGTCAGATGAAATAAACATGTCAGATTAGGCTTTACATTGTTTCCCTTCTGTTCTTAAAGTACTAATGTGTGCATTTTTGCTCAGACATTAATCACATGCGCAGTATCTTGTATGTATGTGTACAACACCTTCCTTTCCCAATGCTCATTACTGTCATTGTCACCATTAGTGGCAGTAGCACTGCACAGGCCTCCAAACTGAGAAGTGTAAAGAAACTTGTATTTTTATTGTTCTTCTCAGTCCCAAAGCATAAGCTGTTGGATCAAAAAGATCAATAATTCGATGGGACACAGATCAATATTTGAATGGGGGGCACTTAATAGCTCCAGCTTTTGAGACTAACTGTTTAAAGAATTCTAAAGTAAGATCTTAATCTAAGGTAAGAAATCTAGTTTCTTGACATCGGCAAGAAATCTAGTTTCTAGTAAGAAATCTAATTTCTTGACGTTGGTCCATTTGGATTCTAAAAATGCTGTTTTCCCTGGCTCTCCTCTTCTTTAACAGTTCCTTATGGACTCAAGGATCTCTTCAGAAGAAATTAGATGTATCTGTCTTCTTTCCTGGAGTTTGACGTTTCCTGCTTTAGACATTATGGTGGAAAGACCACTGGAATTCTAGAGTAGAATACACTCGTAGCCCAGCTGTCTCCTTTACGCTCTTTACAGTTTTATCTTTTCAAACATAACGGTACTATTTAATTAACGGCATTTTCATAACACACATTTGGCCCTACATGTCTGCCATCCTCTTTCATGTTATTGTAGCTTCTGATACAGATAACTATGATCATCTCTTAAATTATTCTGAATCCTTATTCATCCTTTTTTAAGGCCAAGAAACTCTACCAGTGCCTTAACAAAAGGCCTAAGGGTCCATTTGGTGACCCTGTTCTTCTGTTTTTCGGGGACATCTCTGGGCACGCGATTACATAACACTGTGTCACGTTTGCTCCTACACAGGCATTTAGCATTGCTTTTCATTTAAGTCTTTTGCCGGTGGAGTGATTTTGCTGCTGTCAGACTGCATTATGGATATTAGGTCTTGAATGAGCTGTAACTTTCTGCAATTGAGAATTTATAACACAAAGACAATTTCATTGGGCCCTGTCATTGTTTAATACACAATCCCTTAAGTATTCAGGACTATGCTGATTTCTAAGATTCTACCTTTACTGCCCACATTTGCTGAATTATGAAGGTGCTTCGTTTTCATTGCTTGGTTGCGCTCCTGAGCTGATGGAGCCTTTCGTGTGGTAAAATGAGGTATGTCTGTATTTCCTTCCCTTGACGTTCATTGTCTTATACGCTAGGCTTTTGCATTCCTAAAAAGATAACCTACTTGTAAAATCTGATACAAACAGAGAAATAAAACAGTAACTAAAACCAACCTAGAAACTCATTTTAAATATTAGATTCTTAGCAAAACCTAAATCTTTTGCCAGAAGTAACACTGATCATCTTTGTTTTCTCTTCCTTGACTACACACTGATGGACGTGTTTAATTGGCTGTTAGATTCTTAAAAACAAAGCAGGAGGGAGGGAAACCAGGGAGCTGGATGATACACCTGGCTAAATCGGACACATATATACGCACAGATACAAACTGTACTTTCTGTTAAAAAATGTTTCAATAATCACATCTTCCACTTTTTATAATATTAGAGTTTTACCCACAACTGCAAGACTTAAAACTTAATATCCACTCAAAATATTACTCACAATCTGCTGTGAGTTTTCTGTATGAATTAGTAGAAACCGAATTCTTCCATTAAGAGCTATAATTCAGGACTTTTGGCTTGAATGAGTAACCAGCTGCAAAACTACATCTCTGAGCCAAACTTTTAAGGACCTTTCACCAAAAACCCCTCGCTATGCCTGAAAAAAAATCACCAAGGCCAATCACCAAGCTCATTCCTGAGCTGCAACTAGCTGCAAAGTATATGCTATGTCTAACAGTTTCTTCTTCTTAGTCGTAACAGCAGCAGCCAGTGGCTGTCACCATGACGAAACTAAGAATATCTCATCCTGCTTCATTGAACCCAAACTAACGTACTACCTAAACTATGCTAGGGAGGAGTCCTGTGATTGAGAAATGTTTTGAAAGATTCTTAGTTCACAAAATTTGTGGTGGTTATTTACTATCTTTGGACCTTACCCATCGGTTATGAAGACTGGGGTCAAAGTCAGCTTTACGGACAGGTTTATTAAGGCCAACATTACACACCAGCAGCTAGCTTGAACCTTTTCTCAACTAAGATGCTAAATCCCAGAGCTTACAATTGGGCAGAAGTCTCACAAAAAGGTCATGGCACCTTTTCTCGGGTGACTAAGTACACAACGTCCATAATGAGTCTCAGGAGTCCTCGTGCTTCTTGGGCCATATTCCCCGGGAAACTAAGCATATGGCAGCTGCTTCCTTTACAACATACTTAAGGACACTGTGATCTCATTAACTGTCTTGTTCTTAGGCTTCTAAGGCATCCCATTAATGACACCCCCAACTCAGTTACTGTCCTGCCAAGAGTTTTGAAGAAGTCCAATATATTTAAACTTCCAAACTATATTATTACAAAGTGTTCTGAGTAGGGCTTCAATTTAAGGCATTTTATTTCACATTATTTTGTGGTTAAAAACCACTACTTATAAGTAACAACGGCTGAGTTCATCTTGGATTTTTCAATGAGTACAACTTTGTTAATAAGCAAATACACAGAAACTTGCTTCCAGGTTCTCAATCTCTAACGCTGGATGGACTGCCTTTCCCTCCATCTAGTTGCACATAAACTAGCAGCAAAAAGCTCCAACATCTGTTATGCGTAAACTGGTAGTGAAAAGGTGGGACAGGGAAAGAAAGCGACTCTGACATTTCGTGGACTAATAACAGCCTACCTAGTAACACCCATCCCTCCAACAACTACTGGTTTAGCACGTACTATCTTGTAAGAGATTATGCTAGTGGTGTTGCGGGGAATGAAACAATAAATCAGATAGACTGTGCTCTCCAAAATATGTAATCTGGTTAGAAATACGAAAAACGTTTACACTTCAGAACTCAGGGTCAGTAATACAAATAGATATTATGTACACACACATTCTTCATATCTCAAGACAGCACTTTTTGTACAAAGCAGAGCGTGATTAAATGCCTTAGAAGGAGAATAAAGTGCTATGGGGCACCACAGTAAGAAAATACAACTTTCACCTGGGGGCATAAGGAGGGGAAATGTGTACAACGGTGTGGTGGATGTTAGCCCCTACCTCCTGTGATCTCACAAGACGACTGTGCACCCCTAAGAATTTAGCATTAGGAAAATGTTGAGCTGAAACCATGCTGGGAACAAAGTGACTGTTGAAAAAAAACAGTTCAAAGTATGAATGACCAGGCATGACTGGAGAGCAAGCACGTCCCCTGGGTACAACATAACAAACTGTTTTGTTTGTTTGTTTTTTTTTTTTGGAGACAGGGTCTCGCTTTGTTGCCCAGGCTAGAGTGAGTGCCATGGCGTCAGCCTAGCTCACAGCAACCTCAAACTCCTGGGCTCAAGCGATCCTCCTGCCTCAGCCTCCCCAGTAGCTGGGACTACAGGCATGCGCCACCATGCCCGGCTAATTTTTTCTATATATATTAGTTGGCCGATTAATTTCTATTTAGAGTAGAGACAGGGTCTCACTCTTGCTCAGGCTGGTTTCAAACTCCTGACCTCGAGCAATCTGCCTGCCTCGGCCTCCCAGAGTGCTAGGATTATAGGTGTGAGCCACCGTGCAAGGCAGTAATAAACTGTTGAAGGCAAACATTCTGATTATTACAAAGCAGTAGGAGATACAAAATTGTAACTACTACTAATGTGTGTATTATGAAATTTACCAAACCTCAAAGACTCACTCTGCATCCACAGACACTGACTGTTTTATTCTATTCTCCAATAGGTTATATTTTGTGTATCAACAGCACTGATTTGGACACAGCTCTGTGAATAGTATTAATTAGCTGCAACCAGATCTAACCAAGGGAAAGGCAATCTTAATACACATCAAGAAGGTTTGCCTTTTTAGAAAACCTTTGAAGAGATAATCCCTGTAAATACACATGTATGTAAGCATACTTGCATGTATCATGCTACCTTGAAAGTTTCTGGAGATCTGTCAAACTCCTAACTCCCAAGTTTGCTTAATATTATAATCCACTTTGCAGGGGTTGTGTTTCTATTTTTATAGGTATACTGGCCCTTTTTTGACATCTTGAAACATGAGAGTAGACATGTGTGAGAGAGAAAGAAATACTTAGCAGCAGGTGCAGAGGTGAAACACGGTTCTACAAGGATTCAGGATTCCTTGGTTATTATAAAAAATGCTACAAAAGACAGAAATTAAAAGCAAAAAAACAGAAGTGAAAACTCAGGAGACGTGCATATATTGCTCCCTTCTAAGACATCAGTCATCATGAATGAACTGCTCTTACACCTGGTGGTCACTGTTTTCCAGACAGGACATTCTGGTTACTCAAAAGAGATGCAAGGTAGCTAATGCCACCAGAGTTGTAATATTTTATCTGAATTGGAAGGAAAGATCTTACTCTCAGTGTCAGAAAGAAAATCTGAGGAAATACAACTGAACGCTGTAAGTGACTGTTGACAGAGGAATGAGCTGCACGGCTTATACTGGGAGAAGCCACACAAACCCAAAGGCTGTGACTTTAAAAACAGAAAATTTAAAGAAAGTGCACAGTATGACTCTGTTTGAGAAACAGCAGACATATAAATTAAGCTGCCAAGGAAGACATCAGAAACAAACAGTATAAATGAGTTTTAGGAGACAAGTAGACACTTTAATGGGGGCAGCAGGGATTTAAGGCTGCAGTGACAAAGTAAGCGGGTGGGGTAGCAAGACCGAGAGGTGACAGCCGAGTGACAAAATGTTACCATCACTGCTTTAACAGCATCTACTCTGGACCGCCGTGCTGTTTTGGAGTAACTTAAAATGAAGAAAGCACATTATTAGATAATAGATCATCGGTTTATTAAAAAAGAGACTGAACAGAGGGACTTAATCTCTCAAGGGAAGAGGATGATTTTCAAAATTTAGTTGTGAAGGTTGAGTTATCCTCTCTGAGCCATTCACTTGCTTGTGTGAAACTCATTTTTTTACCAAATTACCCATCCTAAACCTGCCTCTCTTCGTCAATGTATCATACTCAGGGGCTCTCACCCTAAAGCCCCATCACAAACAACAAAGGTGAATGAATAATTCCGATTCCTGGCTCATAAAAGTTTAGATTTTACATCCAAGCAAATCCATTTTACAGCCAACAAGAGAAATGACTATTTTTTTTTACTCCATGGGTCCCGGATGTACGACCGCTCAGGAGTTTGGCATGTACAGCACTTGCTGGTTAATGATCTGCACTCAGCTGGGGCCCGGGGTCCCCACACCACACTGATGTAAGTTCTTGGCCATTTCCACCACTGGTCAGGTCAATTTCAAGAGAGCACCTGTTGAACCTGAAACCATCGTACTTAATCGCCCAGCTACGTGGTTCCCATTAGAAAGGAAGCCATGTAGATTACTGAAGTAACTAGTAAAACAATGTCACACTATGAGGGGGTAAATTCTGTCCTACAGCAATTCGTGATCTACCTGCTATTCCAGCAAAGAGAATATCAGGCATTTTCCTCTTCACCTTGGTCTACAGGAAACCACCTCACACCTTGTTTTTTTAATATGTAAGCATATATGTGAATTAGAGTGAAATATTATGTTGTCCGTAAGCTATGGAAAATAATTGTTAGAAGAATTTATGAACACGTATCAAAGGGATTTTCAATCTTTTGAGAGTCTTCTGAAATTTCACATAGGAAGATAAAAAAACTGTATGCTCCCTAAGATCGGGGACCATGAATGTTGCACGTACCACTGAATATCCAGAAGTTACCACACTGCCCCACACTGGTACTCTGTTGAGGACTACACAGCAGGTACTCAACAGATTTGTATGGGACACATGAAAGAGGAGATGAATGGTTATGCTTTTCTGAACTTTCTATTCACTTGACACAAATGATCACTAATTTTTGGAAACCTTTAAACATAGCCATTTTATGCTATATTTTAAAATGCTTAATCACTTTCTGTTTCAGACATGAAAAACATGAAGTGAATTACGTGCATATTTGTATAGTAATTTATGTTCAACTGTGCAACCTTCCTCCCACCCCATTTCCATCTTTATTAGGAATAAAGAAGCTAAGTGATGTTGTCCTTTTCTCAGAAAGGCACAGTAACAGTTGGAACCAATCTCGTTTCACGGGACGATCATCAAGAATCACAAGCTTGGCTACATTAAGTGTGTGTGTTTATGTACATGTGCAAATCTGATCGTTCAATATCATGAGAGACAGAGACACAGAAGAGAGGAACAGAGAGAAAGACACAGGTCTACACATTTCTGTATATATTAGCTGTGTAATTTCTTCCTTGTCTTTTAAGCTCGGTCAGAAATACTTCACTGGACTGTGCTCTATTGATGCACTCATCACTGGAGAAGGCCAGCCACCGTGCAGGGGGACAGGGGCAGGTTTTTTCTGTGAAGATCAAGTATCTCATACTACTTGGTGAACAGCCCCAACGTGGTGTCCAGGCCCAGAGACCTTCCTCGCATTTTACTGAGTATCATCACCAAACTCTCACCCTTTGTATCACCTATCAAAACACAACCTCAGAAATGGGGTCTCCAAACAATGTCATTGTAAACATGGATGTTGGTGACCATGAATGTTTGCAACTGTGGCAAATGCCTCCTCCCTACACATCTAGGAGAGATGGGAGACTGAAGGACCAGGAAGAATTGGACAACTCCAGATGTCTAATTTATCAGCTCTTGTTTTTCTTTTTCTGCCGCTTTAGGGGGACGGATAAATCAAAATTGTAAATTCCGGTCCCTGATATTGCAACTACATTATTAGATTTTTGGGTAGACGATCTCCTTTGATGTGTTCCCCCATTCCTGTCCCCACCGTACACTGGACCAGGTGCCCTGACACACATTCCCAGAGATCAGCACATGACCTCCATGACAGCAATTTCCAACTCTAAAATAATCTCCTACATTTCTAAGATTTTAAGTTTCCTGAGAACAAAAATTATTTTGTTCGACGTTGAGCTCAGCCAAAATAAATACGTCATATGCATGAAAATTTTTTTCACAACTGCTGGTTAAAAGGCCCGTTTCTCTTAAGTTTTAAAGGAGGAAATCTAAGAGGGGAAGGGGGATCGAGGCTCAAATCCTAACTACAATTTATCAAGTTAGGAAGGTTTTTGGCATACTGTCTAGCAGGAAGGGCCTACTCTCTGATGACGTTCTGAATTAACACAAATAGGTAGCTTTCTGCAGTCACTGATTGAAGGGTACAGCTGTTGGAAACCAGCACAAAGAGTCAATTGATTTTACCATTAGGTTTTTTGACTTTGTCTGACAATTTCTGAACATCATAAAAGCCTCCTTAATTTGGCTCCGTATTATGTAAAGCAGATGTCCTTGGTTACTAAACTGATTAGTAAGTGGTTTATATCATTCTAATGGTTGCCATCGTTATTGCAAATTTAAAAAAAAAGTGAGTGAGGCTGCAAAGCAAGGCTGTTCTGTACAGTTTTGGGAGTGACAGGCTGTCATATTAAGAAAGGATCCAGGGATATAGCCAAGGCCTTGCTGCAGAGATCTATTTTCAAAAAACACTGCTCCAAATGTTGAATACTGCTATGCATTAAAGAAAAAAAAAGTTCCATTCAACAGCTTCTTGAAAATAAAATGGAAGGGAGGACAGAAACCGAGGCATTTGCTAGAGATGACTTAATTATCTGGAGTCCCTGACCTGGATCTGGAGGGTTTCAGAGTCTTTAAGATGGACTCACACTCTGCCTTAATTCTAGGCTATATGGTTCTCTGGCAAATATGGGCAACATAAAGCCCCTTCCTCAGCCTGCGCCCTTCCTCGGAAGAGTAAATTTCCTCAGTTAAAGGCATAATCATCTCCACTTTCCTCTGTCATCAGAGCATTTCTTTTAGCATGCTGGGCTCTGTGCATTCAGAAAAATGCGTCCCTGAAGACGGCTTCTACGAGAAGGGCTGTGGGGGCGGGGCGGGGGGGGCACCCTTCATTAAGAAACACACACACAGCAAAGCCTGATTTTTCCACAAATGAAAAGTCAAAGACAAGAAGACACTAGCCTCACAGCACTGGGCAACTCTTCTTCAATACACTAATCAGAATTTGTAATTTATGTTTAATTTTCTGATTATTTGACTAATGTCTGCACCCCTATTTGACCGTGAGCTCCTGGAGAGCATGAACCATCTGTCTCTGTTCATGACTGCATCCCCAGCAAGCTGGGGCCACATAGTAGGGCCTCAAGTATTTGTTAAGGGAAGATGGGGAAAAAAAGTAGGGGAAGGGAGGGACAGCTGAGAGGGAGGGGGAGAAGAATAAAGGAAGGAAGAAAGGGCACTGCAAAATAGAAAATGCTGCTTAATGGTTTGGCATTAGAAAAATTTGCCTAATTTCTTTCATGCAATGCAAATAGTCCAGACCTACAAATATTCCAACAGCTTATATGTGCTATTTATTCACAAGCCCACAGAGACTGGCTGGCCTCAGAAAACACTAAGATAGGTCTTAAAATTTTATATCAACCATGTAATTGGACCCATCAAGGGAGAAATTGGTTTTCTATGCCTGGAAATTGGTGGGAATTTTATTATTTCTGAATTTGCAACATAGCATGTAGTTGAAAAGTCCAATTGTGTGGACTTATAAACTTCTTGGGTGAGATATGGGTCTAAGGTGGTGATTTCTGTCCCCGGCGGAGCACGCCTTCGGGTCTAAATACTGGAAACGGCAGACACTGAGCTCATTTACAGGCTGCACACCTACCCGCGAGCCTCGGCGCGGCTGCAGATGGACGCGCTTCAGAGCTGTTGATTTGAGAGGCATTGGGCACCGATCCGTGCCTGCTTGGGCCGCACCTGCAGTCATTCTGCACGTCAAGGACTCTGGGCTTCAGGCAGGAGCACCCGCAAAGTATTTCTAAGAGCCTTGGTGCTATCTCTAGTGCCTCTGTGAGTCTCGCTACGGCCCTTCTCTGTTTTCAGGTAGTAATCTAGGAAATCAAGGGGCCAAACCAGTCACAGCGTGGGGGGAGGGGTGCTGCAAGGGTTGGAGAGGAGTGGGGAAGCTGGAGGAGAAATTGGGAGCTCCCCAGATGCAGGAAAGGTGACAGCAAAGGCTCTCCCAGGGTTGCACAGCAGAATGGAGCTTCCCTAGCCTCCTTTGGATTTTTCCTGGAGGGGAAGCCAGTACTTCTGGGGGTGACAGGGGTGTCTTTGGAGATGGCTTGATATTTACAGAAATTTCAGTTTCAAAGATGGTGTGGGTTGTTCACATGTCTCCAAATAACATGAAGTAAGCTTGAAGTCTGATGCTTTCTTGGTTAATTTTTTGTTATTCAACAATGACGGACACAGCTGAAATGAGACCCTGTGAGAACACTAAGAACCTAGGAGCAAACCCCAGCCAAGTTTTTCTTTTTGCTTCTTGAGAGAAGGAACACAAAGAATGGGGACTGCTTTGCTACTTGATAAATCAACTACACAGGGACTATTTGCTCCTGGGCACATAGTAAGGAGGGTATCCTATTCTGCGCCAATGTGTAAACTAAGAGCTAAATACATTCTTCTGTCTGCAACTGCCTATATTTCCTGGCACATAGCTCCTTGAAGACAGTATCCCCTGCACCTGGCAAAGGCCATGAAAACATGCTCACATGCTTGACTCAAAAAACATGCTCAAAAAATGCTTGCTGACTCAAACCTCTCCTTTTACCTGTAGAATTAGCACTGTCCCTGCTGCCAATCAAATTCTGCACACATCAGGAAAATTAACTGCTGGGAAATGGATGCATGAAGAAGGAATTAAATGAATTGTGGCATATGTTACACAGTTTTCATCAAACTGTACATATAAAATGGTGAATTCTATTGTATGCAAATATTACAATAAACAAAGAAGAAGGGGGAAAAATCAAACAGCCAAGTAAGCAGTGAAGTAGTGCAGCTAAGATGTGAACCTAGATACACCCATACTCTTGACCACTGTAGTATTCTAGTCCCTTTGACCATTACAGAGGGAGGATCAAGTTGTTCTCATGGGTACATTGGCAATTTATATTCCTTCTGTGAAAGCCTGTTTGTATCCCCTACCAATTTTATATTTTACTGGGGTTTTGGATATCAAAACATAATTTATAAAAGTTTTCTAAATATAAAAAAATAGTGACTGTCAGTAAAAAGAAACTGAAGATTTATAGTATAAACATGACATTTCTGAGCAAGACATTAATTCTCCAATAGATGGAATTATTAACGGTTAGACTATGCTACAGGGAATCATGAATGTGATTCAACTGGTGATACAACTGGTGTTGTAACCATCTTTTTTCTGTTTACACTTTTGTTTAAAATGCTAGGAAAGGGTCTATGGAGAGCGTGCTAATCACATGCTTTTCACAAGAAATCAGGTCTGCCACCCTGAATCACAGGAAACCCCCTGGCTGCTTCGGAGGTAGCTGGTTGGCATCCACTGTTAACTCAAGAAAGAGGACCGAAATCAAGTCAGACCTGACTGTTAGGAAGCACATCTACCGGATTTCACCAACTCAAGTTTGTGGCTCTATTTTATCCACCTCTGAAATTTGCCTGTTTAAGCTCACTCGAGAAATCTAAAGTGTGTGTGTGTCGGGGAAATATCCTACCTCTGGGCCATCACGCCTCTATTAATACAGCAGACAGAAGGTGACGTGGCTACACTGCTCTTCCAGTGTATCTTCTTGTTGAAAACTCATCAGTCTCCATCTAGTGTCCGCCTCGTTCACATCTCTGGTCACCCAGATGGCGGCTGGGGAAAGTGCCGATAGCAGGCCACCCTGCCTGGGCATCTCCATTCACCTTTCCTGATGAAGCCGCCATCTGAGACAGGCAGGCGAGCAGGGCTCCTCCACCCTCATTTCACAGAGAGTGACAGAGGAGTTAAGTGACTTGTGAAAGGTCACACAACCAGTCACGGGTCAGGACCAAAATAGAACTGGGGTGTGCTGACCTCCTTGTCTCCTGCTCAAATGATTCAAGGACGAGAGAAGTGACTCCTGAGCTGTAAAACAACACTGCAGGCTTTTGATTTTTCTCATCCTTTGTATGGGATTGAGCTAAGACATTTATCTGGTCTAACATTTCTCTCGGACATACAAATGAGAGGCTGCTGAATTGGTGGGGGAAAGCCTGCAAGCCAAGAATCCAAAAGTCAGTAGCTTCAGCTTTTCTACTGACTAGCATTTGAGGCCACTGGGCCTCAGTTTTCCTCTCTATGAAATGGGGGCATTAGGAACTACTTACTGAATATGTTAATCTTTTAATAGAAGTGACATATCTTTGAATATTGTTACTCAAAGCTTTGGGAATGGATGATATGAACGTAGTTTTTGAGCATGCCACTTCAGATGAAAACAACAATCAAGTGGAAGTGGCATGCTGAAAACAGTACACTGAGCCTTGGATTAGGACCACAGGGAGTAAGGACAAAAAATAAACATATTTAGATGGGTTCACTTAGCATGCAATTGGGCAATGTGCCCTCAGTTTGGCACTACTAAAATATATCACCTTCACTGTGCAAATCAGGCTTGACACAGGTCCTTATTTAATTCACAGACATGCTTATACTTCTGCAAAACTGAAAAAAAAAGGAGCTTTTAATTACTATTTGTAGAGCATCTAAGACAATTAAATGCTTCTGATTACCCTTTTGTTTTTTAAAAACATAGGAGCAGAGAATAAACATTTCTACACAGCCATTAGAGCAGAATGCCTTTTGAGGCAGAATGCTTTGAATACATTCTGCCTTATAAAAAATGTATAAAAAGGACAGCACAGAAAAAGGCTGTGAGGCGTGACATGGCCTATCATGTTGTGCATGCACGAGTTAGCTGTTACAAGATCAGAACCAGAAGCTAAGATGAATACTCTTCAACCTAAGCCTGATGCTCTCTGCAAGCTCAGTATCACATTGCTCGGGGTCAGTGGCAGAGCCACGCAAAGGTGCCCTTCTTTGGAGAGTCAAACATTCTAAAAACACTTGGGTGATCACATTATTGATCACCTAGAATGGAAACTCTCTTTCTTGTTCCATTTTAATGTGAACAAGCATCACGTTCATGTCATGATGCCATCACACATGTGGTTTTTGTTTCTATCATGAATATTAAGTACTTAGAAAGAACCACCCTAAGAGGTTGTGTAACGGCACCCCAAGTTAGACCACGGTCTACACGAGTGGTTCCGGACCTGCTGAAGAGAGTGGCAGGAAAGCTGGAACCAGAGGATAACAGCTAGGCCCTCTTGGGTATTCTCACCACTGGAGAACCACTGGTCTTTCTGAATGATGCCTAACCAATTTCTCCTGGGCTTTACATTTTACAGAACATTTTGACTTGTGTGATATCAACAGGATTTATGTGAGACACCCATTAAATGAAGAAAGCAACTCAGAAGGGTGACTCCTCCAAAGCCACATGGCTAGTAAATGCCACCATTCAAAGGCAGTTCTTCTAAGTCAACACACTTGGCATTCAACAAAATCTCTTAATGGTCTTAATAAAAGATGCGGAGAGAGAGATGGGATATAAAGGAATGAAATAGTTTATGCTACAGGGACTTTTTATCACAGGTTGTCACGGTGATTTACAAACCACTGCCTTGCATTACTCAGAAGCGGCACAGCAAAGGGGTTTGAGCGTGGATTCTGAAGTGAGAGACCACTCAGCTTCAAACCCAAGTTCAGACATTACCAGCTCTGGGATCTTGGGCACGGTAACTGTTTCCCCATCTTTAAAATGAGGGTGATAAGAGAACTTAAATCATGTGACTGTCACGTGGGTTAAATAAGTTAGTATCTATAAAGCCTTCAGACTGGTATCTGCTGTATTTTAAGTGCTGTGTAAGTGTTGGTTAAGTGAATAGAGTATTCTGTTATGTTGTTGAAAGTATTACAACTAACGAACACACTGATGGATTTTTAATAGGATAGATGTCTCCCCACTGATAGCTTGTTAAAAGTGTCTTTGGACTAATCCTGATACTTTTCTTTGCAACATGACCAACAGGAGCACAGGGTCTCCTGCCTCATTGATTTCAAAAAGTAAAGGGACCACTACTGGACATTCAATCTACTTCCCCCGACTCCCCAGGCACTGTTCCCTCCACAGCTTGGAAAACCACCAACTGATTTTGCCAAATAGCAAAGAAAGAAGCTCACTTGACCAAAGTGGTGACCACACCCAGCTGTGGCACTAGAGCTTTTGATGTGAGACCTGCAGCCCTGCAGCGTGTGGTCAAGCCTCCAAAGCTCTGAGCCTCACATGGAAGTTCCTGAACATGCACAGACTTCTCCTCTTATAAGCCCAACAGACTCAGAGTAATCTGTGGATCCGAAAGGTCATTAGGTTCCAAAAACCAAGTCAAAGAACAGAGTGCTGAAAAGGCTCCACTCTTGGTAAGTGCCAGCCATTTACTGACAGTTAAACTGCAGACGGCTCTGTCTTTTGCTCTTCTGAAGGAGGGTCTGCACGTTTCTACAGAGTCTGGAGTTCTTGCAGAGAAGCAATTCAAATGCATTAATTTAGAAGTCTTAAATTAAAAGGATTTTATCTTAGAAATTACTAACACCATCCCCCATAGGATTAAGGCCATTTTCAAAAAACTGTTTGCTATTCCCCTGCATTTATTACTTGGAAACCAAGATACAGCACCATGCTGGCTGCTACAGGGAAAAAAGGTGCTTCGTGTTTCGTCTTCCCATGCCAATTGTCAAAGCATAAATGTCAGATACATTTCACAGAAAGGTGGCACAAGATGTGAAAAACCCAGACTATTTTTCACTCTAGGAGAGGGCAAAGAGACACATAAAATCGATTCCTATGAAAATTATATTTTTAATACCACTGACAACTTAGCAATACCAAACTGGATTAACAGCGGTGATGAGTAACTTGAATCTACATACATTTTCATCACACATTGCGGTGTTTTGTTGCTTAGGTCTATTGTTTTTCCTCTGCAGCTCTGTCAAGTGTCAGCCGTGACTTTTTGAGCAGCTTTTGAGTAATGGGATCAGCTAATGTTCTGTACATGAAGAAATTCCGTATCATTCCCTTCTCTAAAAATACTGCTGCCTGCCACCAGAGCCAATCAACAGGATGAATAGCTAAAGGGCCAAGTAGGTCTCTAAATTTACTTCCTATCTGACAGCCCTTCAGCAGATACGGATAATGGATCCCTATGACTCACAAATGCAACTCTGTCCTACTACAAGCAAGCCCTTTCTTTCCAGCATGAGAAAGGGCAGGAATTCTTAATGACCTGCGTTCTTCCTTTCCCCTTTTCAACAATCCAATCAAAGTTTGTTAAATGCCTACACAGTATCAGGCTACATGCACTTGCTGGGCTGGATATAAAATGCTGAATAAGACACACATCCTTTTAAGCCATTAAAAAGCCATTAGCATGAGGCTTATGGCTATGTTTGAATTAACGTCACCAAATCAGACTGATGCTGAGAAACAAGAATTTGTGTGTGTGTGTGTGTGTACGTACATCTCACTGCTCTGCCCCACTGACATCCAGATATTTAGGTGGTCAATCTGCATACTGGACAATTAGCAACAAGTAGATCTCCACACATTTGTGCACCAGAAATTTTATTCTCCCTTTGCGTAATTCGGATTCATTCACGCAAAAATGTGTATTAAGCCCCTACTATGTGCCAAAAGCTATATTCTACATGTTGGGAATCAACCCAGTAGTGACACAAAGTGGACAAAAGTATACATAGAAGGTCAGTTACCTACTGAGTTTATAACCTTTAAAAAGAAAACACAATTTTGATGTTTTGGTTATATGTTTTTGCTGATCAGAGCTCAAAATCATACACTAATAAGATTCTTGCATTTTCTGTAGTGAGCGTTGAGAAAAAAGCACCAACCTTTCCAGAGTGTAAACATCTTTGTGAGGTTTTAAGACCTTAGGATACGTTTAAATTTCTCAAGTAAAAAGAATTAAAGGGTCGAGGCCAACACACTGCTAGACAATCACCTAATAAGAACCTTTTCTTTCTAGAAGCCACCAACATCCACTCATTCGACCTCACACAAAGAACAGGTGTTCAATTGTGTTGAAAAATTCCAACCATGGGTGTTAACTTCAAGTCCTGTTTAGATTTATGACTCAATGTGAATACAGCTGAGTAAGGGTGTTAGCAGGTTTTAAATAGCTACCCAGTCACTTGTGACAAATACAAATTTGGTGTCATCAAAAGACATGATACGGCATCCAAAAATGTCAAACTTTCTTCAACATGCTATATATTTACTGATACTATCAGTTTTACTCATGAACACTCCTTCACATCTGTTTATTACTGGCATGTTATACAAATACTGTTGGCCTATTATGCCTGTGAATATTAAGAAATTATTATTTCAGTGTTGAAAATATTTCAAAGGTCTTTTGGATCATTATTCCCTCTCACTGCATTGATTATTTTTATTCTCACTATGTTCTCAGCACCAGGCCCCTGGCTAGGCACTAGGATTAGAAAGACAATTTGAAAACTATGAAATCCTTAAATGAGCTATTGTACCATATTTTAAAAAATTAAGCAGAAGGAGAAATAGGGAGGAACATAATAATCAAAGCACAGAAGTATTTCCCAGAACTGGGTTTGTTATGAGTTGTTTTTGCCCAATTACTACTTTAATTCAACCATCTATAACTCCTTCCACTGGTCTTTTTAGTGTAGAGGAAGCCAGACACAAAACATCATACAGAAAGCCAGAAGCCAGCACATTTTCTGACAGGAGAGACTCCCTATAGTCTATCAAAGTCAACAGAAGAAAGAAAAAATCAAGAAGTGCTGGTCCTGGAAAATGACACCTGTCAAACCAAGAACCTTGATTTCGTTTCATAGGTCCCTGGACTGGCTACACAGAAGAGACAAGTCAGGATGCGAACTCGGGCAACTGTAGGCGTGCAGACCTGCTGGGGACCCGGGTCAAGACAATTGTGTTTAATAAGGGACTGCCGAGAATCTAGACACATCAGAGCACTGGAGGCCTTTTGTGACTCCAATTTAAGGAATATTTGCTTCTGATACAGGACACTGGTGTAAAATGCTACTGCAGTCTTCCGTGTGTATGCAAAGGTACAAATATAGAAGACTTCTCCTGCCAGGCCTATCTCCACCACGCTCTCTCCAACATTCTTTTAATTAGTGAGCAGAGTCCGTCACATTTTATCGTCCTCTTTCCTCCACCCTCTGATGCATTCCTATATTCCCTTAACAGCCAATTAGTGACAGCATACAGGAGAACGAATCCTCTAACATGCCGTGCCCCCAATTCCCCATGCACCATCTAGTGGTGATGATAATTACATTAACAGTAATGATGCTGATGATGGCATCCTTGATGAATTTAAAATACCTCAAAACACCATGCTAACAGTCAATAAAACAGAATCTTGATTTTTCCTTTTGGAAACATTTCCCAAGAAACATAAAAAGTGCCTTGGCTAGAATCACTGTGGCCTCTAGATTAGAATGCGAGTGCCAAAGCCATCTATATTTTAAAATAAGAAGGTATTGATTTACTGGGGAATTGAAAATTGCATTTCCCTGTTGATTGGCTTTCCAAATACTGGTAGTATGACAAAGCGTTTTTGAAGAAGGGATACAAGCTTCAGACATGGGCTATATGTGTAGAAATGCGAGGAGTTTACTTATTATGACTTAGTTTAAAAAATATCTTCCATCATAAAGCAGTTTGCACTTGCCATACCTTTGTCTATAAATGATTTCTGTTGTTTGAACTTCTCTTGTATCATGGATGCTTGTATTGAAATTATTACTATTGCTTTTCCCACAAATACTGTTGTCCATACTTTACTGCCACTCGGATTTCTCCTCCTAAATAAACATAAAGACATCTCTCTGGCTGGCTGCCACATCTACTTCTTCCTTTGCTATTAAAAAACGTGTAAATCAATACAGCCCATTTTCAATTCTCCTCTCCCATTACCAGTTGGAAAACTGAAGCACCAGTACGAGCTCAACCAACACTTCTAGATCTTCTCACTTGAACATGTGTGTAATTAGAGTTAAGGATACACACACACACGCACGTATCGTGTACATACACTTTACTAGGAAGATCACTGTGGCCTTGTCTTTTTCCAACTCCTGCAGTGCCTGATTCTCTTTCTCCTATCAAGTAACCCATAATCTCAAATTCCTTATGTGTACCCAGTTAATGATCTCTTGATGATGCTTTCTACATCCTGAGATGCATCTTAAAGAAATGAAAAAGCCCACTATTCCCACGGCTGGAATAAAGAATATGGGAAAGCCTAGTGAGCAAGATTTTCTAGGAAAGACATTTGCACCCAATAAAAATGTGGTACAGGGAAGAGTGTCAGCTCTAAGTCAGCACTGACACAGGACATTCGTAAAACTCTGCCTTAGTATTCCACGTGTATTTAAAGGTGCAAATATCAAAGAGGTCCCCTTAACAGCTGAAAATGGAAACGAGAAATAATTAAGTAGATTTTAAAAGCTACTCTGGGTGCCTCTCAAATAGCCTGTTTTCCTTACAAAAACCAGGCCGAACATACAAGTTGCAGTGACTTTTGTCAGACAACAGATCTCTTTTCCTCCAAACACTTGATTATGATAGTCAACCAAATTCGAAAGATGTAACTTCCACTGCTTTATATGCGAAATCTCTTTCTAAAATGCAGTGCTGTCTGAAGCATTGATTTGTTCCCCAACTGCCTGTGGAAACACACAGCGTTTCAGTGTAACCAACATAAACTCGAGGCATTTTGCCTGTACTACAGACATAGCACAGGGAGATTCATTCATAGGATTTCAATCATTTTTCATCCATAACCTCTGTAACATCAGGGCACACTGCTTAGTGAAAGAGAGAATGCCTCCACATCAGACAGACAGGCAGTAAGAATCCTCTTCAATCCACAACCAAGAACAGTTTCCCACTTAAAAAAAGAAATTCTCTTTCTAATCGAAAATAGCTTTCCTCTAGAACTCTGTTAATGCTTTGCTGGGAAGAAAATATTTCTTAGTTTTTGAGACAGATTTTATTCAATGAGGATCAAAGAAAAACTAAGCTTATTTAGATGAATCATTTTTCCCTGCATCTGACAAACATTCACCAGTAACAAAAGCATCAAAATGCTGTGTCTACTCCATGAAGCTATTTTACTTGTAGATATCACCAGATGACCTACTTAGTTGAACAGGTACATAGGTTATTCAAGAGTTTCATTTGGGCCGGGCGCGGTGGCTCAAGCCTGTAATCCTAGCTCTCTGGGAGGCCGAGGTGGGCGGATCGTTTGAGCTCAGGAGTTCGAGACCAGCCTGAGCAAGAGCGAGACCCCATCTCTACTATAAATAGAAAGAAATTAATTGGCCAACTAATATATATATAGAAAAAATTAGCCGGGCATGGTGGCACATGCCTGTAGTCCCAGCTACTTGGGAGGCTGAAGCAGCAGGATTGCTTGAGCCCAGGAGTTTGAGGTTGCTGTGAGCTAGGCTGACGCCACGGCACTCACTCTAGCCTGGGCAATAAAGTGAGACTCTGTCTCAAAAAGAGTTTCATTTGGTCCATTTGCCCATTTTAAACATGGAAATTTAAAAAATAAGTAAAACACCCAGTGAGAAGATGAAGATTAATCCATTAAAAGGCCCAGAAAGTCTCTGAGCTCCTAAGTAAAAAAAACCATTCTATTAATAAATGCTACATATTATTATTTCATCAAAGGATTTCAAAATCGCTTCCAAATGACAGCTCCCATTTCAAAAGCAGGTAGCGGAAAAGACTAAAGAGCACGTCCCAACCCAGTGTTACTCAGAGCAGGTAGGGCAGGTAGAGGCTGAGCCGATTACCTTCCAGTCTTACAGCTACTCTCCCAAATCGCCTTGCTGTCCATGCCCGTAGTTACGCAGTTTTCAAAGTAAGGATTCGATAAAACGTGCATCGCTGTGTTGCATTTCCAAGGGCCTCCCCCCTTGTTAGTGGTGGTCTCGGCTTCCAAGCTCTCGGGCATGAAATGAGGTGGTGGTTAAGGTCAGGCTCGCAATTCCTTGACAAGCAGAAACTGCCCCTGGAGGAGGCCTCCCATTGGCACACTGTACTCTGGTATTCTGGAAAAAAGGGGCCTTTGTTGGTGCACTGCTGAGAATGCCAATGACCTCGAAGAACACCATCAAGATCACACTGACTGCCTCATTGCCTACTCCTGGAGCACCAACGGCAAACAAAACATCACCAAGACCTCCTCCTTTCCTCTAATCTCTGACGCCCTGCCTGGGTATGTTATCCTCCATTAAAGTTCTCCTGTTTCTATTCCATGCACTAATACATTTATAAACCTACCAGTGTTTAGGACCAAGCAAAATAACATGTAGAATCCTAACCAGGATTTGGTGCAGATTTAGGCAGCAGATGAAAAAAGTAGTACTAATAATTCTTTCTGTTTCACTTAATTTTTTTCTGTTCCACCCGACTAGGGGCGGGGCATTCATTCTCACAAAGAAAAACATATCCCAGTAAGGTAACTAAAAACATAATGCATCTAGGAAGGCATAAAGGCCAGATTAACTTTTTGAGACATGCATAAAAAAAAAACGAAGTGTCAAGAAGCCATTCTTGTCACTGTTTTTTTTATTCTCCCCTGCTGTGATTCCCACCTGCTTCCTTGACTGGTACCAGTAAGTTCTCTTTTGCTACAAAGGAGGAGAGGGAGGGAGGGGAGAAAAATATAAAACATCTGCATCCAGTAGTTAAGGAAAATAACCAGTCTGAAGAGCTGAAGAGTTGCTCACTAAACAAGGTTATAAAGAAATAACTAGAAACCCACAGAACTGTGACAGGCAGGTATATAGTGTGAGGCTGAACCACCACCTGTCCACACCCTGGAAAGGCAATAGGTAGCCAAGGGTATCGAATTCAGAGGTGACTTAGCTGTCTAGGAGGAAACCTGGGACCCAACCCTAGATGTGCCACCACCATGTGACTGTAAATGCTTTGATTTCTCTCTGAATTTCTGATTCTTCATGTGAAAATGAGAACACGAAACAGACTATAATTAACCACTTTGGGACCAGAGTCGACTATAGTGGATAGCCACAGATGAACCAAGCGTTGACTTTAGCTGACAGCTGTGGTATGACTTTTCTAATTTTTCATTTATCAAAATAAAATTGTGAACATTTAAAAATAACGTAATTAAAACATATATGCATATGTTACCTATTCTGATTTACATGACAAGTAAAGCTGCCTGTAAAGTAAAACAAGCTTTCAGCGCTTTAAAGCTTTCCTCATCACACAAGAGCAAAACGGACTCATCGTCAATGCACAGCACAAACTATCGTGCAGACTGTGAGTGCCGGCTTTGGGCAAGGTTTTGCGGCTGGTGAGCGCTGTACCGAAGTGGTTAAAGATTCTTTCAGCCTTAAATTGCTAGATTGAAACTCTTCAAGTCTATTCATCAGGTACATGAGATTCTACAGATTCCTGATATCATTGCTTTCTTGGAGGTATTTACCTGGGATGTCCACGTCTGCCTGCTATTCTAGAAATAAAATCAGGTACTAAGACAAAGTCATGTGTATGTGGCAACTTGTTACAGGACGGAGGTAGCGACACCATTAGTGGAAGATAGACGGATTATTTAACAGACTGTACTGTAAAAGTGAGCCATCCTTGGATCCATACCTCACAGCCACACACAACAAGAAAATCACAAAAAATATTCCCTTCCCGAAGGTGTAAATGTCTAGATATGAAGTATAACTACAGAGCTAACATTAGTATGTGTTGGAAAATATTCTTGACAGCTTGGGATGAGGAAGGATTTCTTAAACATTTTTTTTTAAGTCAAAAAGGAATACACTGACAGATCTGCCTACAACAAAGGACGCGGTAGACAAAAGCAACAGGAAACATTTGCCACATCTAAAATAAGGAACAAGGGATTAAAAACCAGACTATACAAAAGATCAACAAGAAAAAGGCAAGAAATCCAATAGAAAAATGTGCATAAGATAGGAACAGGTAATTGAGAGAAGGAAAAAAAAATCCAAATGCCTAAGAAGTTTATAAAGAAAAGCTCAATCTTGCCAGTAATCAGAGAAATGTAAATTAAAATGACAATGACACAGCTATCAGATTAAAACTAGAAAGTCAAATAATGCCCAGTGGAGACAGTGGGGAAACAGGAAACTTCGCAGCTCTTGGGAGTATGAATGGGACCAGTCATTCTGGAGAGCTATCTCACAGGACTGGTGAAACTAAGTGTTCTCATACCCCAAGGCCCTGAGAATATAATCAAACTCTCCGTTCAAAGCCGCAAGAGGATATGCATGTTCCTCATGGGCTATTTGAAATATCTGGGACCGGCAGGCAACTTAGACTGACTTGCCAGGGGAAGGAATAAACAAAACGTGGGGGATTTGCGCGATGGGATACCACGGAGCAGTGAGAATCAAGACATAAGATGCACACCCAGCGATGTACACAGCTCTAAAATCAGCAATGACTGAATAAAAACAAAACACAGAACCAGAAGCTATAGTCCCACTTACGAAGGTTATAAAATTCGTTCAGCAAACATGTGATTTTCAAGGATACCTACACATCTAAAGAAAGGGCAGATGCACTGCAGGGGCCACCTGTGAAGGAAATGGGGGTCGGGCTGATAGGAAAACAAAGGGAGAGCATCCTTGTATGGCCTGACAGGCTCCACACACTGAACAGTGGAATCCCGTCAACCACAACGGTGCACCTGGGGAGGTGGAGGTAGAAGGGCGAGGAGAGAGTTACCACTGGCTTGACTGCTTTTTTTAAAAACTGACTCATAGACCTGATCAAGGAATACAGGATTAAAACACTTTTAAAAAGGGATGTGAAATACCTTCTAGAAATATACGTTTGTTTAAAATAAAACATGGCATTCAATCCATAAACATTTACCAAATACCTGGCACTGCAGCAAGTGCGAATCCAAACCAAAACCAATCCTAATATGGATATCATTATGATTCCCACAGTCTTCTGACAGGTTAGTGCCTAAGCTGCCCAACTCACAGGACTACGCTCCAAAACATGCAGGTAGCTGCTGGCGGGTGGGAGAAGATTCCCAGAACCTCAGAAGTGGGTATGTGTACACATATGCCACAAATACACACACAGGTGCACATGTATGTATTTGCTCAGCCCCTATCAACTTCCCTTTTCCTATGAGTAGCATGATGACCCGAAATACTTCCTGTTTGAGTGAAACAGGGATAAAGTAAAAAGAAGTCTGTTTCCAAGAACAAAGGGCCCATGCTCGTGGACCATTCATAAAAACTGAATTAGCTGCCAATATTTAGGTTTCACAGTAAATCTGGATTTCTGCTTCTCTTGGAAAACCGGCAAAATCTGGGCCCACCAGCCAGTTATGCCTGGAGCTGCCCTCCCATGGGAGTCGTGCGCCTTTGTGTTTGCCACAGCTCCCACCTGGCCCTCCCCCTCACCTGCACTGCCTGCCAGGCCCTGGTGGACACCTGAGATGGCAATGTCACTCTTGCTGCCAGTGACTCATTGCTAGGCAGGGACAGTTTGCAATGCAGCCTCCTGAGCCACAGAGCAAACCAGTAGTTGTATCAACAGATATCCCCAAACACAAAGAGGTTAAGTCTCAGCTTAAACCAGGCATAAGTCTGATTCAAGTGGGATATCTGGAAGATCTTTACTCCCTCTGGAATCCACCAGCAGGACCAGGGCATGATGAAGCAGGAAATGCAAAGGACTGAAGCTCCTGAGCTAGGAAGATATTTAAGCACAGGAAGGAGATTTAGAGAGTAAGCCTGGACTGAGAAGAAGGCTGCGCACTGGACAGTCACTATCCCTGAGGATCAGTACGCCCAAAATGTCCTGCTGTGTGTGTAAATGTAACTGCAAATGCTCCCCTCTCAGGTGCTTTCTCCTCAAAAAAGAACAAAAGTGCAAGCAATGACTGTTTGCTCCATAGAGTATTTGCTGTTGGTTTATATTAATTTTTTCATACGTGCTTAAAACACCTACTTCAAATGCTCTGAGGAGTCTACCCTAGAAGGTGCTGAATCCTTGTCCTCACTCCACAGTGCTACAGAAATGAACATATTACTCATGTTTTAAGACTCACAGTAAAAGCACCAAAGATGACCAAGTTCTGGGTTCAAATGTTCTTTCTGATTGAAGCTTGCCTGGAAAGTGGGTAGGTACCTTCTCAAAATGATCAGGGCATATCTGATAAGGTACACATCTGGGAATGATAAGGACCTTTTATCAATTCTTTGCCATGTGAAGCCCTGATTTGCAGAGATAACATGGGAGCAGAAATCTCTATGAAGGGAGGAACCTCCCAGCTATACGGATATGCAGGGGAAGAAGTGGTGCAAGACACCCAGGGTGGAGATGTGCTCTAGATGTCTGAAGACCAGCAAGAAGGCCAGTGTGCTAGAGGAGAAAGACCTGGAAAGTGACCTAAGAGAGCATAGGAAGGGGGCAAACATTTAGAGTTGGCCGGGAGAACAAGAGAAGGCATTAGGTTATAGACACATACATGTGTGCAGGATCCAAAAAGAAAACCAAGTGTCAATCCTTAGTAGTTGAAAAATGTAACTGGACATCACAAAAGGTAGAGGCTGAAGGCACATTTGAGAGCCACTGTTACTTTGGAGGTAAATGAAGTCATGGCTGACACATCCAGAAAGATACAGCAGCAAACGTTTCTAATTCTTCTCCAAGAACTGTTCCATAGATTTATAAACACATAATCTCAACCTCCACAACATCACTTTGTGATAGGTAACATAATTATTCCATTCTACTGATGAGGAAACTGAGTCCCAAGATGCAAGCTAATGCATTCAAGGCCCCATAAGTGAGAACTGGCAAACCCAGATGGGCTGGCTCCAGAATCTTTCTTCATAATCACCAATGTAGATGATAAAAATGACAACTGCCTTTATTTCTCATCCAGTAAAAATGAGAGGATGTTTTGATTAATCTGGACTTAAGTAGTTTTATTTGTTTTCAGATAACCCCACTGGATCCAAATGTGGATCACTGTTTTAACTTTGCTAATCATGAAATTATAGGGTTGGAAAAAAGATGCAACTACATTAACTACTGGACCAAATACATCATAGTTGAACCAGGGTTTTCACTCTTTTGATTATGAATCTTTAGAACTGGTGATTACACAACTGTAATGGGCAGCTGCACCAGTATCTCATCTGCCACATTCCTCTTCAACACACCTGTGTCTGCCACACGGTATAAGGTGACAAACCACATACAAACCACACACAATGATGGTAAGGCTCTGAACATTCCATTGCTTCCCCAGATTATTTCTATATTTATCAACCCCAAAGAGTATTATTAAAAAATGAACTGCATATTGTTTTAATAATTTTCTTCCTAGTGCATTTAGTAGACACTTCTTTTAGTTCAAAGGTATAAAACTTCTACAGAGAAATAAAATTTAGAGGGGGGAGTTATGAGTTCCATTTTACATTGAACTTGGTTGCCTACATAGAGACTCCCAATCAAAAATTATTAGAATTTGCTATCATTAGGTTTCTTTGACTTACCTCAAATCTCATTGGAGGTGGAGCTTAAGGACAATGTTTGGGTCATGGGGGTAGATCCCTCAGGAATAGATTAATGCTGTCCTATTAAGTGAGTTCTCACTGTCTTAGTTCTCAGGAGGGCTGGTTGTTAAAAGCAGCCTGGCATGCTCTGTCTTGCTTCCTCTCTTGTCATGTGATCTCCACATAGGCAGGCTGCCCTTCCCCTTCTGCCCTGAGTGGAAGCAGCCTGAGGCCCTCACCAAATGCAAATGCTGACACCATGCTTCTGTTACAGCCTGCAGAACCATGAGCCAAGTAAACGTCTTTTCTTTATACGTCATGCAGACTCAGGTATTCCTTTATAGCAACACAAATGGACTAAGACAGAATTCAACAAAAAAGTGGGGCCTGAGACAAAGATTTGAAAGTCAGTGCTGTGTGGCTGATGTCTAAAGTCACAAGTGTGGCTATTTGGGAGCAGGAAGAGAACAGGGCCAAGCGTGCCAGGGACAAACAACACACATCCCCACAAACATTACAGACGACGGCCTGCTTCCAATGCCAGAAATCCATTTTTAGAGGAATATAGTATCTGAAGACTCATTAGTACAAAGCAAGACTCAGTAAGACAGTTTCACTTACTAAAATAATCAATAGCATATGCATTTGTTCTATCTTCAGCTATAGCAGAAATTGAGAACTGTTTAGATGTTTAAATTTGTTTCTTACCTTGGACCAAAAAAAGAATCAGAAATGCCTTTTTCTTTTAATCCATTATTTTGAAATCCACTGAAGTCCTATTTCTGTCACACTGGAGAATATGAGTAAACAGCTGTTGGTACCTTTATGAATTTTTTTCTGTTCATGTAATGGGTTCACTGAATTACAGTGTGATCTCATAGTGAGTGGTAAACTCTGAAACTTCAATGTGGTGAGTAAAATTGACAGGAGACATTCTATTATATTATTTTAGTAGTCAACCACAATGGCTCTATCAAGAACTCTACCACTATAATTAGCTCAATAAAGAGTGAACTAAAGCTTCTATGTGAAAGAAAAAACACTTTCCAAGTTATATTTTTAAAAATATGAACTATAACTTTATTATGGGAGTTTGATGCTTTCCCCCAGGAAATTGCTTTAAACTGGGATACCTCAGCAATAATGATAATTTCTGGTCATTATCCAAATTGTCAACAGAAGTGAAGATCATTATAATTCCATATAAGATAGAAAGAATGTAGCAGTAAACTAGATACATTTCCCAGAGGATGATATTAAAGCAAAATTATTCCAGGCGAGGGAGAAATGATGCTTGGTACACAGAGGTTACAAGTTTTTCTGATGTGTCACAGTGGTAAAAATATACCCATCAGCCAGTTAGTAAGGGTGAATCTTTGCTGTGTAGAAAGCATAGCTAATTTTCTACAAAAACATTTTAGATGATAATGTTGCCAACATCTAATTATGCCTGTACTGGTGGAGAAAGTTACACGCTATCCAGGTTGTCAATTTCTCTGATCATGACATGCTTTCCCATCTTGGGTTCTTTGACCTTAACACTATCCTGGCACTGGCACTTTCTCCATGTCTTGAGCTAGTCCTCTCCACCTCTTCTACAGGTACAGGCTCATCCTCCTCTTCCCAGCTCTCAAATTGTTAGATACTCTCATTCATACCCATGATTGAAATTATTCCTGTATACACACTAGCACAATTTAGGTCTTCAACTCAGACCTTTCCTATGGTCTTTAGATCTCAACATCCTATTTGCTATTTGACATTTCCATTTGCATGTCTCAAAAGTACTACAACTCACTCCACATATCTGAAACCTAATACTGCTAATTATTCCCACCAAACCTGGGTTCCTCCTGGTGACTAGCTAATTGCCTAGTTCTACCATTCATTCAAGTACACAAGTAAGAAACCCTAGAGCCATCATTTATACCTTCATCTCTCAACCCTCCACATACAAACCATCACAATGTCCTATTTATTTCCCCTACTAAATCTCTCTAAAATGCCCAATTAAAACAAACAGAGGATATAGAAACAAAATATTTTACGAACAATCAACTCTCAAAATCTAACTAGACAGCCCCAAAGGTATTTAGCGGAGTAAGTGCCTCTTTGCCTGGTGTTTCAACATTTTTCCATCTGCATCCTAATGTGGATTTTGTTTCAGTGAATGAAACCTTCTACGTTGCAGAAGAGAAGAAAACCAGACAGCTGGTATACGAGACTTCCCACTGCAACGAACACAAAAGGAGAGTTAGTTTGCTTTTCCTACCTTCCCCAAAGTACCTGCTCATTGGGTTTGAATGTTAAACATTTTTCTGTGTTTTAAAAATGTCTCACATAATACTATGGTATGGGAACTCTTTCTAGACAGGAAAAATCCTGCATACTATTAAAGTCATAGACTTAATGCTTAACGGGGGTGGGGGAGTGAAGAAAATCAGATGAGTTGAGTATCATCTTTTCTTTGAAGTGTAAAAATGAATTTCACAGTCCTCTCAAAGTTCCTTTTTCATTTCCTAGTGAGTATAATCCACTTACATTTATTAGGAACTCATATCTGGCCCTGCATGAAGACCCCATGTCCCTTATGCATAACATGTGTTGACTCCTCAGGAATAAAGGAGGGCAGAAAGGATTTTCTATAATTAATATCACCCTTAGCTGACATTCCATAGCATCAACTTGTTAACCCAGGTGATTACGCATTATAAATAAAATTATGTTTTAAAAAATAGTAGGAACAAGGAGTTCCCAATCAGAATAATGACATAATATAAAAGTTCAGAGTTTTACCACTGAAAATTGCAGCAATCTGCCACTTCACAAGAAAGATTCTACAATTTACACAGTAGTGAGTAGAGATAAGATATTCCATAAAGAAAAGTCAAATACATAAGTGTAGTAACAAAGAAATGTGTTGACTTGAGAAATAATTTTACCTGATGAGTAACAGTGACTACAAAGTTTTAGTAAAAGTGAATAAATTTCATTGGTGTTAATGCTCTCACAACTAATCAACAGTAGAAAGAGAAGGAAATCTGTAGTTCTATGCCCATGTGCTAGTCTTCTTTTTAATTCGCCTCTAAAACGTATTTGTCTTAGGCAGAAACCTAGAAAGAGCCAATGAACAGAAGAAGAAAAAAATCAACCCCAAGGTAATTTTAAATGAGAAATAAAATCTAGAGGGAAGCCATGCCAGAATTTATTGAAAAACAGATTTTTCTCCTTCAAAAATGTTATTAAAAAATACGAATGTTTTTGTGACTTATTGCCAAGTATATTTTATAAGCTCTCTGCTACTCAGATGTACCATACTGTACAATATGATGGATGGGGGCTATTAATCATTTTTACTGAAGAGCTGAACAGCCCATGCAACATACTGGTATTAAAAAAAGGTGAAGGTATTCTAGGAGTACATTCATTTTCTCATAAAGTCACATTTCATGTATCCCTTGGTTTTTCAAATAGTACCTTCCAAGAGACTCATATTGAAAGACTGGAATGCTTGTGGGGTAAAAGGATCATATCTCATCACCCCCAGGAGGACAAGCCTAATTAATTCTCTGGCCAAACTTCCATCTGAAGTCATCCATATGTCTCTTATAGCACAACCTGATCTGCATTTCTGTCTGTTATCTGCATTTTGAACTAAAGACAGTTTTAAATATTCTCTTGCTGGACTGTACCCAAACTCAGGGGGTGAAAGAGGTGTGCTTTCGCTCTGTGGCCCACCACCCAGGTAGTACTAACGCCCTGTGCAGAGCCAAGCCGTGTCAAATCAGCTGTCCAGCAGCGCACAGAAATTAACCACACTGATAAAGGACAAGGTGGCACCAGTGCACAGAAAAGATGACATACTACTTTACACAGGGCCTTATTTTTTACAGAGAAAACAGTATGCTCGTTATATGTATTTGTACCTATCGTGGATTTATTGTCTTAAACGGAAAAAAAAAATTACAGAAAGCCCACTATGTTGATCTCCTTCCTAGCAGGATATGTGATTTCAGTTTGTGGTCCCTTTCCACATCCATTTTCTCTTCTCTTCTTCATTAAGCACCCTTTTCTCAAGGCTAAAGAATCTTTATTCCTCTCCAGCATCCTGAGGCCTGAGCTGGTGCCATGTTCAGGCTGATCTAAGGCCAAACGGGCAGAGCAAGAGGAAGATCAGACCCACGGAGACTAAACTGACTGCTCCAGCTGAACCAGAGAGAAGAGCCTGGAAAGCAAGACAAGCCGATGCCTGCTTAGGGCCAGCCACCGTGCACCACAAAGAACCCCCTTCCACTTCTTTATCCCAGTCCTGAGACTGTCCTTCACTTGGTCCATTAATCCATAATGCTGGCATGTAAAACAGACTTCATCCTTCAAAGAGAGAAAATTGTGAATTTTCACCAACTGCCTTTCTTTCAATAACCATCCTGAATCTGCTTTTCTGCTTCGTACCTGGGGACGCCTATGGTTCAGTGATGAGGCCTGATGGTCTCTGGGATATGTTCACTGTCTGTCAGACTTCAACGACTGAAACACAATCACTGAAGTGCAACAGCCAGTATTATGTGACTTAATGTGTTAGCATTTCATGTGGTTGGTGGCAGGATGGGTGGCCCTAGAAAGGCCAGAGCCTGGAGACCCACCAACAGCCAATCTGGGAAGTCCCCAATTAGAGGTGATGATAGTGGCAAGTCTATTAGTTGACCAGAGAGATCTACCATTTGTGTGTGTCCTTACAGGCTGAGCATAGTATTAGGAGACCCCATGGAAACTCAGGTACCCAGCAGGATCCTAAAACCAGGAAGAGAAGGACAAGATATGCCATATGTGGGCATATGGTCACAAAAAAAAGAGACAAAAACTTAGTTTTCAGAAATGAAGTATAATATCCAAGATAGTAGGAAAGTAAAAGTGCCCCAATACTACTACTGAAAGGTAACACTGGACTCCTTCCAATCCCCTGGTCCCGAAGTTCAGTGTAAAGTAGAACATTATCATATAGGGAGTAAAGTCGCTCTAGGTAAAAGAATAGAACCAGGAGATTATTTTATTGGGTATTTCATTTTCCCAGACCATATTTCCATCTTCTACCCCTACATCTCTTCTCCTAAATCCTCCCATCTCAGAAATTTAATTTTAAACCTTGTGATCTTTCTTCATATATATCAAGGTTGGACTAAGTACTTGAAAAGCTAACGGAACTCCTTTATGGATACCTAGTCAAAGGGAAGATACATAAGTATTTTTTAAGGGCAAGTTTCTTAATATCAACAGTCCAATGAAATTCCTCTCCTATCCTGGTGCTCTTAATTTTTATTACAAACATACCATGAAAATTAATGGAAATGGCACTTCCACTTTTGTTTGGGATACTTGCGGGAAATATTATAAATTACTAACTTGCACTAGTGATTAAAAAGAATTTTGGAAATTGCCAAATGAAAACGTGATCAGGAGAGTTTTATGAGGAACAGTAGCAGTTCTCAGACTGCATTTGTTTAACCAAGGATAAGAGCCATTCATTTCCTAAGTTGCTTTGAGCATCTACTAGACTGACATGCATTTGAAGACATAAGGAACTGGAACTACAGAAATGGAAGAGAAAGAGGAAGAGTTTAGTTAGTAATAAGCTTATGTCAGACCTTTTCAGATTAAAGTCAAGTATAAAAAATCTCATTAGTTTCCTGCTTATTTAAATTAGGGCTACAGTGATTTGACAGTGACCTTCATCGGCCTGGGCTAGGGAGGAAAAGAATGAGTGAGAAGGTCAGAAGAACCACGCTGAGGGTTACCTGGTGCTTCCTAACTTCCAGCCAAAAGATCCTTAGGACTGCTCAGGATCTAAGGTTTGGTTTGGTTTAGTTTTGTCAAACTCTTCGAAGAGGGGGTTCCACTGAAAAAAGTTTTGCCAAACCCCAGGTTGGCCAGACATCCAAACACAGGCTGCTTTCAATTAGCTCACTGAAAGAGACTTGAGAGATGACAGCATTTTCCTTCTTTGATTGTTAACTGCTTTTATTTTCCATTTTATTTAAGATACTTAATTTGTTTTTAGTGATTTACTCTTCTTTGTAATTAGATACAGTGATTATCTAGTGTCTTTTCCTTGGCAAGGCAGTTTTCCTTCAAGAGAAATGAGCTTAAGTCAACATTACGGTTGCCACTAAGTATAAGGATGTGTGAAGGGGAAAACCACCCACTAGATTCCCTCCCTTCTGCTTAAGTAATGCAAATTAGAGGTAAGACAAAGAAAGAAGTAATTAGTAGGAGGGAGGCAACAAAATGGATATCTTAAATGCAGAATCCATTCATAACACAAGGCTTCTCAAGAGAGCTGTTCTAATAGATTACCTCGCTGAAATGCATTATTTAAGCTTTAGTTGTTTAGAGCCAGAAGTAAATGCATCTCCTCTACATTTAGTGCATAATGCGTTTCAAATAAATACAGGTCAATGTGAGGCTACTTCTTTGTCTTTGCAAAATCAGGTCTGTCTGATATAGTAACAAAGGCAGGAGGATGTAAAAGGAGCTATTAATACCTAAGGATGAGAGGTAGATGCCCACATAAACTTTAACGATAATGTACAATAAATACGGCAAAATGTTAAAACAAAGTGTAGATTCCAAGGAAATGTTTTTTTTTTTTTTTAAAAAAATAGTTTTACTCTAAAAATGAGCTAAAAGAAATGCATCTCTTTTCACAAGGGAGTTTCACAAGTGGTTTCATCACTTTCTTCCTGAGGCTAAGTGCTGGTCTCATATTTTGTAAGAATTTCATTTCCAAGTGTCTCCTGTCATTCTGATAAATGCTAATGCCCCACTTCTCCAACTAGGGAGCGTCCGTTGTGTGCCTGCCTCTGTCACTCTCTTTTTCCCATCTCCAAACAGAAATTCTACCACAACCTCTTTCAAGTCGAAAGGCAATAAGGCCTTTTCCCAAGCTGAGAGGCTGTTTCCGAGTGACAACTCCTTGTCACCGTTAAAATGTGAGCAAAAGACATGGAAGCTTACATGCCGCTGTTAAACCTCAGCTGCCCCTATACTCTAGGCAGGTCGTGGATTAAAACGTCCCTCGGCTGCATCTTGGCTACAGGTAAAACCATCAGAGGCTCCTGGAGAAAACAAGCCCAACGTTAGGGAGTGGAAACGCAATGACACACAGTCACAGACGGGGACTCGGTCACGGTGCTCGGTGATTTCAATCCAAATGACACATTCTGGAACTGGGCAGCACACAACCAGACAACGTGCTACTTCCACACAAAGCCAGGATGCTCACCTTAAGCAGGTCCCAAACTCTGCTTTGTAAGTCTGCATACGTGTGCATGCGTGTGCACACTTTTCTCTTACAAACGAGAAATCTCAAAGTGTTTCGTTAAAAAGCAGAGGAAGGAATTTCGTTTTGTATTAAAAAAATCTCCTGCATAAATTATCATTGGGCCATGTCTCAGGGCCAGTGCTGATCTTGGGGCCCTAATTACAAATAAAAACAGAAAATGGACATAAATATAACTAAAAAGGATGAATGATTGATAGGAATAATAAATAACTTTCAAGATCAAAAGCAAATCGAATCCAGTTATTACTCTACCAAAAATATCAAAACGTAATTATACTGTTTTCACACATCATTATTTGCCATTTTGAGAAATTAGAATGGACACATTAATTAATGTACAAAGTGGTATTCAATTAAAACGAGTGCAGTGTATCCTTCAAGGAATTTTGCACTAGAATTCTTGCCAGGGTCGGTCGTCCCCTTCTCAAGTTTACAACAAGAAGTCTGAAACACTCATCTGATGGTTAAGGTTCATCTGCCAGGGACATACTCTTCCTCGTGAAGATTCAGAAACCAAATGTCAGACACTCTGACATGGACACATTCTAAACAGCCTTTTCCAATAGTGCTTGAAATGCTCTTTTTACCTTCAAAAATAAATTAGCAGATGTATTTAACACATAGACACACAGCTCATGCTTTCCTTTTGCATCTTTTCCCCTCCAAAGAAAATGTTTTCAGGATAAATCTGGTTGCTATGGAAGCTTTATTGTGGACCACTTCAGTATGAGAAGGCTGGAAAACATTCAACCATTTCTTGTCACCTGATTTTACTAAGCACTCCCAGGTTCATTATAATAAGAAAGAGGAAGAAGAGATAGACAAAGTAATGTCAAAAAACAAAGCAGCTCTTTGCCCATAAAATGGACTGCACGTCTTAGGAATCTGTACAACCAAAGCTACCTCTGACCAACTTTCCTTCCAAAGCTCCTCTCACAAAGGATGGCATCCTGGAAAAATAACAGAATCTCGTATTTTTTAAAAATAACACACGGCTCTTGTCATTGTTATGTACTTAGTGTAAAGTTAATCCTCTGCGATTCAAATCAGGCAGGCAGCTAGGTCTCTGGCAAGTTAATTTGCCATAAAGACACGTTTCATAAACACCAGTACAAATGAAGCACTGCAATCCACGAGGAGCGGTTTTTTAAACTGGCCTGAAAAATGGAATGGCTTCCAATGCCATTTGGACATCCCATCTCTGAGAACTCATGTGGACTGTCGTGTGGTAGATCTGATCTCATCTGTAATATCACTGGCAGAAATGAGCTGTAACCAATTGTAAGTGGCTACTAATTGCCCATGACAATGATGAAAAATACTGACTCAACCTTAGAAGAGTGAATTTAGCTTGAGTGGTAGAGATACAGTCTGAAGCTGTCATAATTGTATCACAGGTTGACCTCATTCACGAGCCATTCTGGGGCTCTCGCTGCAAAACGGATCAAGAACTAAGCGGTGAGGTGAGGTCACGCCGCCAGTTTGGGCTGAGTTAACTGAATGGACTGGCTGATTCAGTTGAGAAAAGAACCTAAGACAATGCAAGTAAAAAAGGTGCTTACTGAATTGCTTTATATATGCGGATTATTAGCAGTATCAAGTTTGTTTAAAAGTTTGCTTGGCATATAGGAACAGTTTCACTGAGATGCCCAATTTGTTGACTGTTGAGGATATGCACGTGGCTACTGGTTTGCTCTGGTAACATCTTTCTTCCTCTTCCTCTTCCCTTTTTCCCCCTCCTCCTCCACATCCTTAGAGTGTATGGCAAATATTTGCTTTAAATACCGAAATAAATTAAAATTGATATTAGTCTGAATTTCACAATACCCTTTGTGAGGACGGAAGCACTTTGAGGTGTAGCTAAACAATGTCAAGGGGAAGGTCAGGCCTTTCAAGGCCATGCTCCAACCCGGGGAATAGTCCGTTGGAATCTGCACATTAATTCCCCAAAACCAAACTGTTGCCATATGATAAGCACCCTCAGAAGAGGGAACGGGCCAAATGTCCCACAGAATGACTGACAGCAGCATTAACTCCTCCTTCTGTCAAGAGAATCAACACACCAATGGATGCAAAAAAGCTAGGGGAGACAATTACGAGTGGCCGCACCACTCTGCATCTATTGGCATGCTAATTCCAGGACAGAATAAGAAATTAAGACTGACGCCAATCAGGAAGCACAGCCTCCCATTACACACACTGGAAGGGACGGAAGGAGTCACACCGGACAGCACCCAGAACGCCGGGAAAAGCATCTCCTGTTAGAGAAGGACAAAGGAAAGACAAGCCGCAGATTCAGAGATGGCTACAAAATAAGCCATTGGGTCCCGTAAGTGGGTGGATGGTCATTTGGCTGTGAGGTTAAGTATTCATTTATCAGTCCAAGGTGCTGATGGGATTCAGGACATGCTACCCCAAACCTTGGCACCTTGGCATCTGAGAAAACAGCACAAGCAGAAAGGCCACTCTCACCTTCCTCTTGCCCTTCTACCATGAAGAAGGGCATAAAACCCCCTCAAAATTAATTTTCTGGCCTTCTCTATACTCAGAGGAAAAGAACATCCTCAACTCGGAAGACACAGGGACACAGAGAAGAATAGAAACAGGTCTGGCTAAGTTCCCCCAGGTTTATTACCCTTAAATCACACCCTGTGGTCCTCCAATCACTACTCCACAACCATCAATAAAAAATCATTTTCCCAGTTTCTTTGGGTCTTTATTTCCTTAATGAAGGCTTCTGTGTAATATAAAAAATTAAATGTGCATGCATTCTTTTTTTTTTTTAGTATGTCTTTTGTTACAGAGGTCTCAGTTACAATCTTGCAAAAAGGGTGAGAAATCTTTTCTCCCCTAAAAGGGCCAGGAATAGGGGTGCCAACACCCAAAATAATGGATCAGGTGGTATCCATAATCAACCTCTTGCAATACCCTATGTTTTGATTACCATTGCTATTCTAATGAAGGGAGCTGAAAGCTTCTATTAAATTTCTTAAAAGAGAAGTCAAAGGAAAATAAAACCCTTCAGCGCTGTGTGGTATTAAGAACAACACAAATAAGGAAAGGTGGCTGTAATACCCCATTGTCCTTCCATTGTCATGCTGGGGCGTGTTTAAGTAGCCTGTCCAAGGATTATCAAATTCTCTAGGAGGAAGTACCCATGTCTGATTTTGCTATTTGGGTTTTGATTCGAAGTTGCAAGTTATCATCTAGATTTATGTCTAGCTGAAATGATTGCCCCAAAGGTTATGGTTTTATTACTCTCTAGGACATTAATCAGCATTATACATAATCGAGACATTTTATTCTACTATTCTTTTCTAAATGCCTATAAATACCCAGTTCCTCAGATGCTCTTTAAGCCTACATTACTGGTTTCCTCTTTAATAAGTTAAGGAATCTCTGACAATTGTTCATTCTATATTTGATTAAGAGTAACATTTTTGACTTTGAGAACATTTTTTCACAGTGGTAAGCTCATTTTTAAGTCATTCTGTACAATTTTTTTGCTTGTCTTTCTCCATTTTTCTATGGGTTAAATTTTTCTACAAATTACACTTTACAAAAATGAGTTCAGAAACTACTAGGCTGGGGGGGGTAGGGAGAAATCTGGATTTTCCTCTATCTTGGATTTATCCTTTCTTCGTACTGTTCAAAATCAGCAGAGAACATGCTCATCTGATGGCAGAAGACTGCATTTTACTATTCACTAAGTACAGTTTACCCGGTTTTAAAAAAACAAAAAAGGAAAGGCACTGAAAGAAAAGGCAGAGCACATTAATTTTCTCAGAGGGGCTGTGGCATGTGCCCATGGCTTCATTTCTCTTAGATGCTGGGCTTTGTGGGTCAGTATTAGCTCAAGCCCAAAAGAGGCTGGTTAACTTCTAAAAAAGAAGCCATGTTTCCCACAAAAGTTTTCTCATTCCTTTGCAGAACGGTTCCCCAGGGACGACGGCCATACCTCTTGGGTCCTAAGAGACCAGCGACTTTGGTTAATGTCTTGTTAAAATAATGAAATCTGAATTTGGTGTTTATCGGGGGACTGGGGGTGGGGGAGCAGTTGTGTCCTAGAATAATGTTATTTTAGGAAGCTAGTTAGACAAAAAAAAAGCAGAATCAAACATCCATACTGTAAGCTTACTGCTTTGTATCTTTTTTCCTATAAATTGTCCTATTCAAAAGGAATTAAAATTTCAGAAGGTAACTCAGATAACTGACATTTAAAAGCCTACACATGACTTTATATCTATTAACTAAGGGTTATAAAAATGATACTGGATGTAACAATTACATCTTTTTAAAAAAATATGACTCACAGAGAATTTAGGAAATAGAAGAAAACACACAGCTTCATTCTTCTAACAAACCACCATTTGAGTTTCTGATGTATTTCCAGCCTGTATTTTTAAATGCTTTTTACATACACATGATTTTTGACTTAGATTATTTAAATTTCTCATCTACAAATTGGTGAAACACTCATAGAATTGTTGTGAAATTCCATCAGATCACTTACATCCCAGCCTAGTGCTGGCAAACAGGCAATAGATATTAACCCTTTTTCCTACTTACTAATTTTAAATGACCAAAATATCCATTAAGTACACAGTCCATGATTTCTTTAGCTATTCCCTTATTGTAGGATATTTAGGTTGCTTCTAATTTTTCACTATCATGTATTAATATAATGCTGTAATTTCAATACTACATTTCAAAATGACAAATCAATCTTTCAGCATTCTCTCAGGTGAGTCTGTTAAAAATGCCAGAGTGTTCTACCCTATTAAAAAAACGTCCCAAACTATTAATATAAAGTATTTGAAGAAAAGGGGAAATCCATTTGACTTTTTTAACTGGGAAGAAGAGGAGAAATACATAAAGAGATGTATATCCAGAATGAAACAGGATTTTCTCTGTATCCTCCCAAGGTCAAAAATAAGAAGTCTCCCAGACTCAGGAGAAAAAGGCAGAACCCACGCTATATATTCTTTTACCCATAAACATATACACAAGCCTTCTCTTTAGCTTGCTCAGTCTGCGAGTCACTTCCTTTGCCCCTTTTCTGTCTTCTTCATCAAGAAAGTCCTCCATGTGCTCCCCTGGCCTGCTTCTGATGGCTTCTATCTCCCTCCTCCCTGTCCACGCGCTGCTTCCGCCTCCACCAGCCACTGAGACCTCTTTCAAAAGCTTGCACCCTCCATCCACCTCCTGTCTTCCAACTCTTCAATGTCCATGGATAATATTCTCCCACGTCCGTCACACTCCTTCCTGGGCTCCTCACCCTGCTCTTCTAAATGCAGAGCTGTTGGGAGGAGCTGCGCTATCCTAGCTGCCTTCTCTGCACACACCCCTTTCCTTAAAAATTATCACTATCTCTAGACTGGAGTATAACGCGTATGTCTTCGATTACCATCCCCTTTTCACCTCTCAAGTTCTACAGGCACCTCCAACTCAGCAAGTGCAAAGCCGAATTAGTTTTTTCAGTTTTGCTGCCCCCAGCTGCCAACCTGTACCGTGGCAGACTGTGTTTTCCAAAGACGGCCTCAATAATTACTTCCAGCGCCCATGCTCTTCTGCAATGGGACCTTGCCACTTGCCCACTGAAGAGTGGGAGTCCAGTTCTCTCCCCTTGACTCTGGGCTGGCCTTCTTGGAATCAACAGGGTGTGGCGGAAGTGGCACTGTTTGACTTTCCAGGTTGGGTTAGAAAAGATCACAAAGTTTTCAACTGGTTCTACTTGAACAATCGCTCTGCAGAAGCCCGAGCTCTCTCAAAACCCAGCAGCAGTGCCTCAACATGCGTGCTGCGGTCGCCAGCTCCAGCAGAGCCCAGCTTTCCAGTGTCCCCGTCCTGTGTGGAAGACACGGGAAGGAGCCTCCAGACAAGTCCAGCCCTCAGGTGGCTGACTCACCTGTCATTTGACCAAAATCTTTCTGGCTGAGGCTTGTGGGACAGAGACAGGCCATTGCTTCAGTGCTCTGTCCAAACTCCTGACCCACAGAGTCCATAATGAAGTGTTGCTTTATGCCTCTCAGTTTGGCAGGATGTTATGCAGCAAGAGATGACCACTACACCCAGCAAAACCACTAAGTCCTCCAGGCTCCCCTTGCCCAAGTCATGGGTCTTCTCATATCCATTTAGACAGCTGAGAAAGATCTTCGTTTTGAAAGTCAAGGTGAGCAGGATTATGCACACTGGCTGTACTTCTAAGCTCTTCCACCTTTAATCCATTCTGTATACTGCTGAACCCATCTTTTTAAACCACAGGTCTAACCATGTCACCCTCCTGCTACAAGCCCTTTAACAGAATTCCAGTCTATAGAGCAAAGTCTGAACCCTTCGCCCAGCACGCAAAGTTCTCTAAAATCTGGCCTGCCTTTACTTCTCTGCTTTCTCTCTCATCTTACACTGACAATGCTCCAACCCCACTGGATTAAGTCACTATTCTCTAGCAACTTCCAAAACATTTGTGTGCTTATGCCACACCCATGCTGTTCTCTCTGCCTCAAATGTCTTCCTTCCTCTCATAGCCAAGAGTATCAACTTATGCATCATTTAATGCACAGCCCTGCCTCACCTGAAGGTCCTCAGCACTTAGTTACTGCCTTCCCTCTTGCACGGATATTGGCTTTTGCATCTTGCCTCAACTGGACTTTGATTAAGGGCTCAAATCACATCTGAACATCCCTTTATCCCCAATGCCTAACACGCTGCCTTGCACTTAAAGGACATTTGGTTAATCTGTCTGCCCTTAACTGGTAGAGAATATATCAGAAGGACAGACTTCTTTGGCAGAGAAAAGTTGAGTCATCCAGTGTGGACGTTCTTCTACTTTAACGGTTAATAACTAGGAATTACGTGCAAGCCGCAAGCCCACAGGATGTGGACCACCTCCACTTCCTCCTTTGGAAGTTCTAAAAAAAAAAAAAAAAAAAAAAAGCAGAGCCAGCTCATGTTAGGTAAAAAGAGAAGTGCAGAGTGAAATTTTAACTTCAGGTGCCTGCAGAAGTAGTCTGCAGAGAAGCAGACTCTTGCTGGTACTACCCAGCCATAATGTGGACGTAAAAAGCATGAGTTGCGAGACCACATGTCTGTGGGTATTTGCTGTTGTGATAGGCCAATTATTCCTACTCACTGAACAATATGGAGTCAAATCCCATCATAAATGTGCTGCATCTCATTCCAGGCCCTGCTTTAATGCAGTGGCATTTTGAGAATGAAATGATAGACAGATGCAGCTTGCTGTTGTATGATAACAAAGCCGTTTCTCACATCAACTGAGATGCTTTCAGAAAGGCGTAACTTAGAAAAAGGCAGCCAGGTGCTAATTTCCTTCACCTGGACAACTTCAGTTAGCACTCAATAGACACATCTTTTTGCCCCTTGGCAAAACTCCTGAAGACCTGGGGGGTTTTAGGTTTACTGTAGTCTAGTGTCACCTATTCACAAAAAACCCACACTTTATCATCCATATACAACCCAAATATGTAGGAAACACATCGATCATCACCTATCAATCTTTTCATTGTCTCTTATGTTTGGTAGTTGGTATCCGAAGAACATTCCTGGGGTAATCCATACACCGTGGGAAGATAACTGAATTCAAACTCAGCAAAAATTTCAAATACCAAATGCCATCTTTACCGACATGAGTAGGCCGGACATCACAGGGCTTTCCTTTTCTTCCTGGGTATCCTGCTTAAACACCATCTACAGACTGCGACTGCGTAATTCTGTGGTTTCCTGCGGCCCAAAGTCTACTCACACCCACCTCACAACGACAGGGTGACGCACAAACCAGTGAACGTCTCCAAGAAAATCAAACATCCCTAATCCTTTCTTAAAAACCCAAACCTCGAGGATCAACTTCTCCCTTCAGTGGTGGCTCCCACAAACTCTTCCTGCCCCTTTAAGGAAAACAGAAAACACCTGTCTCTGGAATTTGCAGAAATATATTTTTACATGAAATTTTATTTTGGTCTAACCATGCAGGAAGCTATTACCCGTCCATTATCTTTATGTGCGTGATTAGGAATAATAGCTGATTTGTGAAGTTATCTATTACGGGAAATAATCAAGATTAATGAGCCCTGTGGCACTTGCTGAATGCCTCAGGAGATTTATTGCTCGGGCTGTGCATCTTTCTTGTTGTGTTGTTGGCGCTGTCAGGAGTTTTTAACAAATGCAAATGGAGACATGGATTAATTGTGGAAGAGGGGAAAAAAGCTCTTTCAATGTTATCACATATTTTGGACTGCTCAGTCCCACCTCTTGCAATGATACTATTTTATTTTATACAATGGTGCTGGAGTTTAATTCTCAATCCCTTTTATAGACCCGGGTAGGGAGTGTTCAGCTCACACCCTCCATGACGCAGGGAGTAGATACAAACACTGCTGCTTCCACAAGAATCCTGTCCCAGAGTAAAGATATCGTCTAGATCGAGGGAAAAATATGGTCGTTATTACTACAAATGCCAGGGGAGTTTAAATCACCTGCTCAACCAGGGAGTTACTGCTTTCTCCTCGGTGGAACTGCCGTATAGCTACAGGGCTGTCACAGATGGAGTGCAAATATACCTTTGTCCTGAATGTCTGAATTAATTCAAGACAGTTCTACACCCCATGCATTTCTGGAAATGGAACAGTGATCCAGGATTTAAATCAAACTTCAGTAGGATGGTCTTTTTATTTTGTCAACCGTAGAGTGAATATGAAATTACAAAAACTGCTTCTGACACAAAGAAGATGAGGAGGTGGGGACAAAAAAAACTCCCAGCGACCACATCCCATTTTAGGGGACACAGATGCAAAGACTCTGAACCAAAAACCTACTTCTGAGTCCAAGTTCTGCAGCGTGCCCAGTATGTAACTTTAGACAATTTATGTGAACTGTGTGTGCCTGGGCGGCCCATCTGCAAACCTGGAAAAACAATGGTGCCAGCAAGGCAAGGATGTTGTGATGGATTAAATAAATTAATGCAGGTACAAGTGCACAGAAGAACTTCATACATGTTAGCTATTATCATTTTTAAGTAAGTTTGTCAATCAAACCGTACCTGACAATCTCTTGGACTCTTAATTCATGGGGTTCTAACACACTGCTTCAAATCTCTCAGTTCCCAGTGTTTTTCAATGAACAGGATTTTGGTATAAAGCAGGGGTCCCCAACCCATGGTAAGTTGTGTAATTATTTCATTTATATATTACAACGTAATAGTAATAGAATTAAGTGCACAATAAATGTAATGCACTTGAAACATCCTGAAACCTTCCTCCCCAACTCCCCCACAGTCCGTGGAAAAATTATCTTCCATGAAAACAGTCCCTGGTGCCAAAAAGGGGCCCTCTGGAAAGGGTGAACATCAAATTAGGAATGAAAAAGTCTGGCTTCCAGACCCAGGTCAGTCACTAAGCAGTAGTATGGCTGTTGGTCAAGCCACTTTATTTCTTTGGGTCTAGATTTTCTGCCTATAAAGAATAAGAAGATGATTTATAATGTCTTCAGTGATGTACAGCATAAGCCTTTAGGTTATATTTTTCTTCTTGTTAACTTAGGGGAAGGAACAGCACAAGGAGTAAATGTAAAATCACTGTCATATCCTGGAAATTTTATATGAATGGAAGAAAAACCTAACAAAGGTAAAATCTGAATATTTGGAATACTGTGTTATCAACTAATAAGGCCACAGGGCATTTATTTGTAGAAATTTTCAGAAACCAAAGCCTTTGCAAAATACAGTAAGAGGAAAACATCCCAATAGGATACTTTCAATGTGCTAGACCCTGCATTTCCATAATGGTATTAAGAGGATCATTGGGTTTATTTAAAAGCATATATACTGATGACCTGAGCAGTTAGGCGATAATGACCTCTTTGTCGAAGGGGTTTATATTCTCTAGACTGTAATTCTCACTTTCTCTTCTTGCCAGAACTCAGAAAATAATATTGTGGGTGTTTTCCCTTTATTCCCTTTCCCAGGGACTTGCTACCAACTACCAGGTAGAGTCTTAAATTTCGACGCCAATAGAAAATTGGCTAGTTTCTAAAGCAACATCTTTATTTGCAATTTTGAAGTAGGAATGACTGTATGTGAATTATACCATTAGTGAATTCAAGTGTATGATACTGTTTCCCTCACTCAACTCCACCCTTGACTCTACTTGTTAACATATTTAATGCGATCTATCTTTTTTAGGCTCAAGTCAAATTCTAACACACCATGTTCAACCTTTCCAAATGACATTCACTGCTCTCTTCTCTGTCCCAAAGCCTTTGATGTGTCCGATGCAGCATTTCGCACATGACACTTAATCGTGTGCTAGTACATTCCCTCCTTCAACCCAATCAGGACTTAAACATAGGGTCGATCTCTAATCCACATACTCTGAAAACTGTAGCCACCACTATGTGTCCACGCATTCTTCTGGCCACCCAACGGGATCCTAAATACAAGTACTGTATCTTAATTCTTATTTCTTTCCGCTGCCACTATCTGGCACAGATCAACAGAGTTGTTGCTCAATATAAGTTGTGAAATTAAATAACTTTACTTTTTGGAGTTATGTCCCACTAGAGAACAAGAAAGTAAATTCTTCTGGTTTCTTCCCTCTTCCGGGGAAAAATGAATTACCTAAGTGGCATTTCGTTTTCTTTGACAAAAAGGCATTTGCTCAGACCACTGACAACCAGCATGGACCGGGTCTTCGCAGTGGCGGGGTAACTGCTCTGAACCCCCAATCACGGGGTCCAGCCCCCCAAACTGAGGGCATGGAAGATAATGTCTACAACAGGCCATGTTTTGGTGACTGAGATTGGGAACAGGAAAGATGGAGTGAAGAAGCTGTTTTTTAAAGCTCTCTCCAGGTATTCTCTGGTTTGGCCCTCCCTTATCACTAAGTGAGAAAGGTATTATTATCCCCGTTCTAAAGATGAAGAAACTGAGGCACAGAGAGGTTAACAGGATTGCCCAAAGAAGTTATGGAACCAAGACTGGAATCTCAAGCCGTACGACTCCCAAGTCCTCGCTCTTAACCACTAAACCCTGCTGGGTGGGTCAGCGGATCATGGCATTTCTCACCCACTGCAGGAAAAGGGAATATAAAACATGGAAAGGAGACAACAAGTAAAAGCAAAGGGTTAAACCAAGGTCTCAGAGAGAGAGAGGGAGTATGGCACTACCTTACTAAAATCTTTCTTGTGACACCCGAGTTATTTTCCATCATTTATAGGTTGGTTATCTGGGGCCTTGTCACTCACCTCCAAGACAGAAATAGACACCTACCACGGTCACCCAACTACCCTCGGCCAGTCCGTGCTGGCTTCTCCACCTCTCTGTCAATTTAAACTCAACTACATTTACATTTAAGGTTTCCTTCCTATACACCATTCACAGAGCACATGGTCTAGAAGGTGAAACACACATTTCTTTCCTATTAGCAGCTGACACCGCCCCCAATAATGGGCATCTGTCAAAACGATAATGGTCCTCTCACCAGTTCGGTTTTATTTTCCCAACAGAGGCGTCAGCTGTCAACAGATTCCATGGTCTGAACAGAAGGGTCATTGTGACACCCCTGACCTCACTGCCAGTCACGACAGAATAAAAACCACAGCCAAAGGCAACGGCCGAATATTGGGATGGCACCTGGGGCTAAGATCCATTCTCCTCATGGGCTGACTCTTCTACCCACGGAGAGCAGAGACATTACTCTTGCATGAATGGAATTTTTTATCTGGCATTTATTCACCTTAAAGGTATTAGTAAAAAGATTATAAATAATATTTAGTAAAAAGATTATTAGTAAATATTAGTAAATTTAGTAAATATTAGTAAATATTTAGTAAATTTAGTAAATATTAGTAAATTTAGTACATATTAGTAAATATTAGTAAAAAGATTATAATAATATAGTATCCCATTATAAATAATATTAAAACACTAGTGATTTCCCAACAGCTAGTTATTACATGCAAAGTGGCTGCTCAACACGTGCTACGTGAAGGACAACACTGCTCTGGCCTCTCTGCTCAGAGGTTTGACTTCATCCTCCATCTACAATCAGTATTTTAAAGTCAGTGAATTTATTCTACTGTGGATGAGGCAGCCGAGTTGCAAACCATGGTCTTACTCACAGACAGCACATGCTTCATGCCAAGAATTGAAAGAATTTGGTTTTCACCTTAACTTCGGAAATGTGAAATACTGGCTCCAGAGATTTATAATCCAAAAATCACAACAGTTTTATAAACGGAAGGAATCTCAGAGCTCATCTAAGAAATCCTTCCCTTTTACAGATGAGAGGATCGACAGCCGCAGAAGAGGGGTGGATTTGCCTAGTTACTCGGCTACTCGCAGCAAAATAAAATCTGGAGCCCAAGTTTTATGTCACCTAAGGTATCCCGTTTTCCACTCTGCAGGTACACCTAGCAAGCATACTGTTCCGCTTACGCCAGGCATCAATACTTTGCTGTTGAACAGCCAGCTAAGTAATCTAGAAATACAGAAAAACTGGAGGGAACAGAGTTTGGAAAGAGATGTCACCACCTGGGCCAGGTTAGGAAGCTCAGCTCACCCCTACCCCTACCCCTGCATTGTACCATTGTAGCAAAACAAAGGAGTTCACCCTCTGGCTGCACCTGGGTCAGTTTTCTTTAGGGTCCTTTGTTAGAAGGAGCCAGAGGCAAGATGTCATTTTCCACTATGTTTTCTTGGGGCCCTAACGATTCTGAACTCCGAGGGAGCACTTGGAGGTAGAACACAGATGAGGCTGTGTGAGGGGTGCACAGGGTGTGTTATCTTCCTCCCTCTTCCTCCTCTCGACAGAACTGTGGGTCCAAGCAGATCATGGAGTCCACAGGCCCGGCCCACTGGAATACTGGCCATTCTGTCATAAACCAGCCAAAGTGACAGGCAAATTGCAAAGTGGCTCTAGAGAAAGAAAACTAGGCCAGGCTGATGTGATATGAGCCCCAGAATAAAGCCTGTTTTGTTTTATTCTCTGTGTGTTAATGATGTATGGAAGAAAGCACCAATATAGTGAGGGGAAATCAGAGATGAGGGAAAATGCATCAGTAAATGACTAATGTGTCCTGAAAGCCTTTCTTTCTTAAGTAAAATAATATCAAGGATGCCCCGTTGATACACATGAGAAACCCTTTAGCAATCCTTATTTCCCAGAGTGGGCAAGAGAATGTGTCGAGCACATCAGAGAAAAATACATCAATCAAAATCTCCTTGTCCAAATTTTCATCTATTTCTACATGAAGCCCCCGCCCGCCCCAACTCCAATGAGAACTTTCCTGGAGGTTTCAACATGTCAGTTGAACAAATTCTATTTTTTTCCCAATCTCAACTCTTCTGACTGGTATTTGAACCCACAGTACCAAGATAATAAAGCAGCCTCCTGAAGTAGACTTCCCATCTTTCCTGGGAATAAATTCCATCAGGAACGTATATGCTCTTTTCCTAACATTCTTTAGCCAGTTTTTCAAACTTGAGTTGTCCCAGGTACAACTGAGATGGATAAAAACCCAGATAGTGAACTTGGATGCTAGTTAAACTTGAACTTTCAAGTGGTGCTCTTCTAAGCATGATATTCAAATTTAGACAATTCAAATTTAGACAATTTAGAACTCCCCCTCAAGAGTTCTTCTTCCCTTCCCTGCGCTGCTCTTTTTGCCAACCTAGTAAATGAGAAATAACTTTGTAAAAGTTAGCTTCAAAGCATCTTACTTTCTACAGGTCAATGAGTCATTCTTCACTTTACTGAAAAATTTATTACAAGATTGGAGTTGCCCCCCTCCCAAAATAAGCACCTTTTAAAGAATAACTTTATTCTTTAAAGTTTGATTTCTAACAAATGTACACCAAAGCAACAGTTGACAACTTCAACAAACATTTATTTTTCTCAAAGAAATACCAGACTAATTCATCTCAGAAACTGAAAATCGAACCATGCTGCAACAGACAGCTCTAGCCTGCTCCTGCAAACTGGCATCTGGCTAAACTTAATTCTAATGACAACAGACATGGATCAACTTGCGGTTCATACAATTTTCTTTTCATTAAGTGAATATTCGGATTTTGATTGAAATTAAAGACTGTCCCAGCAAAGGCTACCCACCATCCTCCTGCACCTATGGAATAGCTCATCACATACGTTTTAAATTAAGCACCAAGATGAGGTTCTCTCTACAACACAAAATGAAAAGGCCCTTGGATATCTGAGTCAGTATCATGCACCAAATAGTAATATATTTTCACAGGATGAGTATTTGACAGAGATGAAGGTAGTGGTTAATACAGACAGAAACTTTCATGTCTAATACTGGTGTTGTCTGAAATTAACCAAGTCTATACATTTCTAAATGTCCATATAGACAGTGAATTCATTTTCTGAGTGATCTTGGGTAAACCATAAACTCTATGTTCCCTAACAGAGGAAATAATCGCCACACCTCATGGAACACGTGTACTCACACATTCACTCATTCCGTCGACATTTACTGAGAACCTAGAATGGGCCAGGAACGGGGCACTAAGACATTATCCATTAATGACAGTAAACGACTTGTAAACACACAGATTTATTTAAACAAAGATAGAAAAGTAAAGGGAACTAACATTCATGGAGTCGCCACATTCACCTTTCACATATGACCCTACTTAATGATCACAACAAACCTGTATTATTTCCAATTTTTAGATACACAAATTGAGGCTGTAAAAAGTTAAATGATTTGCTCAAGGTGACCCTTAGTAGCAAAATCAGCATTTGAACTGGTGTCTGTCAAGGGTCTTTCCACTCTACCTCATTGGCTTTCATAAATATGGCTAACACACTGACAAACCAGAGAGCAATTCAACATAGTTTATAATCTTGATGGTTCCGTCAGTTTCAATTTTTTCTCAGCACTATGAGTAGTATGAAATGGTTAGCAGCTAACAGATCCCAAAGTAATCTGGTTTTTAATACTCAACGTGCTGCTGCTGTCTGCACTATACTGTGGTGATTCTCATCACATAGCGATGATACTGCCAGGTGACAGCAGAAGTTGACCCAAGAGGGAAAGCTGAGCGACAACTTCTCTTTCTATAATACCTTGAACTGTTAAATTTCACTGATCTAAAAATGAGCTATCTGCATTTTCCCCACATTTTTGTTGAGATAACAGCCTATTTTAACCAAAAAGCTAGGTAATACGCTGAAACCAAGATCTACAGATGAAATATAAAGCAATTCTGGAATAAGAGATCATTTAGGTATTTTCACACGGTCCCAAAAGCTTATGAAATCTACATGTTTTCAAGATGTTCAGAGTGACTGGAGAGAGGGACAAGTTTAAGAATGTTTTTGTTTTTACTTCTAGGTCAATAAATGTAAAGAATACCTTCAAACTCCAGAGAGAGCAAAGAGGCAAAATAGAAGAGTACATTTCTACATTCAGTCCATGAAGGAAACAGACTGCTATCACACCTCAGCTGTACAAATGGAGTCCAGATAATAGTTCAAAGAAGAATTCCAGCTGCTCAAGCGATTTAATCAACTGTAAAACAAATTTCTCTGTTTGCTTACTTGCTTCTTTAATCATATTACTTTTATACTAAAGATGGGAGTAGCGTGATTCTCCAAATGAAAGAAAAGACCTGCCCAAGAGTATCATCAGTCCCAGATAGTAGCTATCTGGCATCCAAAGGTTTAGGGTCTTTCCTTGTGCAGGTAAGAACACATAACAGGTAAAAGAATAAAGAATGGCAGCCTTAGATGATCTTTACATTTTCTGTAAGCCACACATGAAGAGAAAGAACCATCCACACTTTTGTGATATAATTATTCATTCATCCAACAAACTTTTAATGGGTACATAAAACACTGCAGTGTTATATCTCTACCTAGCCTTTCTGAGTAGGTAGCTTTGAGGGGATACAGGTAGATTTTGGAAGATGGGCGATTTGAAGATGAAAGATGTTCTGGATAAATGAAACTGGCAATTCTATAGCAGTAAAATGAGGCCAGGATAAAATACATTTATGGACTCTCTCTTCCACAACTTGGGACTGTGCTATTCTCTACGGGCACTTTTACTATGGGTAGAACTCATTCAGTTCTGGAAAAGCCGTGAATTCATTCCCTTTGTAATCATTTTCTCTGAGCAAAGCATAAGTTTATGAAAGGTGAAATTTGTAGCACCCAAGAGAGAAATGTTGTTGAATTCTATTTCCCACTGTATACATTCCCCCACAAACTTCCTTCAGAATGATACAACAAAGAGCAATTACACAGAAACTGGAAGAGGAAATTAAAAAAAAAAACTTTATGCTGAATGTCTTAAAGAAGCTCTCAAATACCTATATCTAATAGACTATGGAATCGTCCTCCAAGGGGAAAGCATTCAAAACTTAAATAGATGAAACACGAAGTACAGTAGGAGGGAATTATCTCAAGCTACCAGGAAACAGTGTGCTCCAGTCTACCTAAGCAGGTCACTTCCCAACTCTCATTTCTATACTGCATTCCCTTTGGTATGCTTTTCTCAAGGATTACTTTGGGCTTTAGTTGCAAAACTCCTAAAATGCTTTTATAGGTATTACTGTATGTTTAAATCCTGATGTAGCAGTTTGAAAATCAGACTACTGTCTTCGTCCTACATATTTTTCTTCTACTCGCATAACAATTTGTAGAGCTGTGGGATTAGAGTCCATAAAAGTGAAATTAATTTTACATTTATGTGCACTGTATGGTTGTGATTATGGGCGAGTTGTTCATAATTCACCTGCCAAGAGGCTCACCTCTGTACTTTCACATATTGTACTTACAGGGCATTGGAACGTTTCAACACGCTCAACGATAAAAAGCTAAGTGTAAACCTAATTACTTTCCTATTTGAACTTTAAATTTTACTGATAAAACTAATAATAGGTATTTTTATATGGCTCAGAGGACTTGCATCATTTTCTAGAATACAGAAGAATACACGTTCAGGATCGCATATTTGGAAGACAGAAGTTTCTAATGCCAACAAATTGACCTAATTACGTCTGGTATTTTGCTCACATTAATGTTGTCAAATCTGTAGTCATAAAAGGAATAATCAGAACCAACCCCCCCCTTGGGGTTATTTCAGTTTTCCAGTGTAGTATTTCCTTACTTCACCTGAACTTGGCTATAAGGAAAAAAAAGAAAGAATGAGCAACAGTAGTTATTATAAAAAAAAAGAATCAAAACAAAGCACTCAAATGAGGAGCCTTTTGCTGGGTGTGTTCTCTGGTGTTGGCACCATTCCTCACAACTTACCCTACAATCACTCTGTACGTCGAAAATCGGATACTTCCAACACTAACCCTAGGCGTTGGATGAACTACAATCACCAAGGAGACATTAACTTCTCTCGGAGTTAATGGCTTTTAAAACTAGAAAGGACGTGGGAAATCACCATTTTATAGGTGAGGAAATTGAGGCCTAGAAACATAAAATAACTTGCCTAAGGTTACTAAGCAGTAAATGACAGAACAAGAATTCAAAGCCAGATCTGATCTACAAGTCCAATACTTCTTCCCCAGCCTCTGTAGCTCACTATAACCCGTTTTTCTGTAAAGCTACATGCTATCAATAACCAACTTAGATTTGCAAGGCAAGTTCCCCTATAGTCAATCCCCTGTAAGCCTGAAATTCTACTATTGACTACCAATGCCTTGATTTGCAGAGCAAACTCTAGTTATTTAAATTTTCCTTGGGCCTAGGAGGCTCAAATCAGATCCAAATCCATGGATTCAAGCAATGCTTTTTTTTTTTTTTTTTACTGTAAACTTTTACATACTGAATCTATAGCATTTGAGGATGCAACCAAAGAGAGGCTAAACACACAACTTCAACTGGAGCCAGTTTTACCTTAAAAGGGATGCTAGGTGCTCTGTGTTACACTGATAACGAGGGAAGTTTGAGTTAGCAATCGGTACTTAACTTAATTCTGGGTTGTAAAGCACTCTTATAAGCTTACACCTGAAAAACATCCCTGCATTGACAAGTAGCCCTGGGATCTGGATCTGTCCGCAGATATTAAAGCAAGCACTGCACATCTAAAGCCCTCAGGCCACATTTATCCAGCTCTTGCTGTATAATGCATCAAGCCTACAGCCTCGCAATGCTAATGTGCCCCATAGCATCAGCCTTTTTGCTATTCAAATGAAAAACTTGGCCCCCTTTGGCTTGTTGCTAAATTTGGGCTTTTGACTGCCATTGAGGATTCTAAGATAAAGGCCCCATATAGCATTCTCCTCCTCCAATATTCTTCCTTCAATCAGGAGTAAAGGTTGCTTTAGTTAAAGCTTGACACCTGTCCACCAGGCGGCCAGTGTTGTTTTTTTTCCAAAAATGAATTTTTAACTTTTATTAGACTATTGAAAATCTCATGGTGTAAGATTGGTGATAAATAATTTGCATGTTTTTTTTAAAATTTCAGCATTTTATGGGGGTACAAATGTTAAGGCCTTCATCTATGGGGTTCATTTATTTTATATTTGTCCACCTACTTTTTAATTCTATCTGCCTTTTCACATCTAATAGGCACTCTGCCTGAACTTTTTTTTTAAACAAGGAATCTTGACTTTTTTTCCTACTTAATAATTCAAAAAAGATTATTAAAAACAAACTAATGTTTTCAAACAATCAGTTTTCCTAACACTAAAAAAATTCCATTGTATGTTGACAACTTTTAACAAAAACAGGATGAAAAAGGAAAGTTTTTTCATTTGTTTTGCTCATTGTGAGATATTAGTGCTAGCAGTAAATTTAAGATTCTGGGTCGTTTGAGATTTTGCACCAATGCTAATAATTTTATCTTACCTACAAGTTTCCAGCCATCAATTCATAGTATCTGCCTGCCTGGGTCCATTGTGAATGTCATTCTTCATTGCTGGAATCCTCATAGATGTTTGCCCCCATCTCTTCCTCCTTGATGTCAGCTGCTTTACTGCAAACACTTTATCCGCCACAGATGAGTCTCTAAGTGAATGCTACACCAACATTCGCTTTTTAGACCCTGGACATTTGATACTTATGTTCACGACACTCATCCACTTTCCTTACAGCCTTCTTTTGAGTTTCTTACAGGTCTTTACAGAAAGAAGAAAACACCTCCACCATGCTGGTTGTGGGGATCAAATTACTCTCTCTCACAAACTTTATCACATCCTCCCTGTATCTATACCCTCGGACCACTCTCTGTACTCTTACTGAATGTGTAATCCTTAAAAAATAGGTGTTATACAATAGAATGTACTTTTTATTGGGCAATTCTGACACTAACCTTCATTTTCTTCTTTCTGTTTAAAAAAATGAGAGAAAGAGAGAGGAAAAGGTGAACCAGGGAGAATGCAGAAAGAGCCACGTGGAGTGGGCATTAAGCCTTCTTTCGCAATTTTAATACAAGAAACAAAAACATGCCTTCCAACGACTTCGACAACCCTTACAAAGGCAGCATCCAAGCAATGGGAGAGGCTCCATGTCTTTACCACTCAGAGATGGCAAAAGAAGAGGACAACCAAGTTACACTTGACAAGGGACAAGATCACTCACTTTTTGAGCCAAAGAGACTAGGACGAAGTAACAGTCTCCCATAGTGACAAGAGCAAATAAGAATATTATCAAAAACATCTTTTGGTTCCATGCTGAGTCAAATAAAGAGGGGTTTTTGTTTTGTTTTGTTTTGTTTTGGTAGCTTAACTGGGAACCTACATGCAAACCCGTTCTCTAAGAAAATATATCCCCAAACTCAAATATGTTGACTTAAAATCAACTTTTGACTAATTTGTCATTTAGAGTCTAAATTCATTTGCTTTAGATACTTCAACATAAGACTAAACCATAGATCCGATGGCTGGGCAAGACTACTGAGTCTTTACTAAAAAAATGGGTATTTTCCTACACAGAGATTCAGAGAGAACTGCATGCATTTGATCATTCAGGGTTGTAATACCCAATTTATACCTTTTGTGGCATTTAGCCTCTCAACTGCACGGGATATATTTTTGCACCAAGCCCTCTGGTTCTGCTCACACCAGTGTTGCCAATAGCACCAGTCTACCGTGGGTACCAGGACTAAAGTCCTGGCATCTTTCAGAAAGTTTCAAAGAATAGCCAGTAATTTATTTCACACTGAATATTAATTAGGGAAATCAAAGAACAACAAGCAGGCCTGGGCTAAAAATTCTGCGCTTTAATTCCATGTTGCTTCTAAAGCAGTACCTAGGTATTTGGAGAAGGGAGGTATTCATTTCAATGATGAGGTTTTACTTTGGAATAAGCTGACACACTTTCCAAGAATGGAGAACTAGGCTACAAGCCAAATTCACTAGGTAATTTCCAGTCTTTGGCTGTTTTGAAAAACTCCTTTGAACAGTAATTCCCACCTTTTTCAAATACATTTTTTAAAAACAATTTTAGCCCCCTCATAATAGTTGAGCTTTTGGTACCAGATGACTTAGAAAAATACAAAACAACATAAATACAAAGCTACTTTGAATTCAGTAATACATTCTGAAACTGATATTTTACTGATCAAATAGATTGAACAGATGTTATAACACACGTATACACATAAATATGTCACGTATAGACAGAACTTGATACGTCCAAAGATTTAGAACTTCTGACAACTACAGACCCTCAGAGGCCTACAGCACCCAGGCTAGAAATCATGTCCCTGAAAGTTTTTCAAATCCCATCTTCCATGTTCCATGGACATGACAAAACTATTCTCACGTATTTTACATTTGAGTACAGTATGTAAAATAAAAATCTTTCAATTAACCACAAAAATAATAAATGTGAAAAAACAATCTGATTTAAAACCTTCCTTCACAGCACAGGCAAAACACAAAGTACACATGTGAGTTCCCAGGCCACACCCGAACCCTGTCACCTTACCTTCCCGCCCCCCAGGGAAGACCCAGCCTCTTCTCCAGGGCTGGGGTTAAGGTCAGTACTCTGGGAGGCTCAGGGCCTTTCTGACGTGATGATAATCCCTAACCCATGAACCACAAGTGAGTCAAATATAAAAACCATTCCACTTGAAACCAAATCGTCCACACATAAAGTGTTCAGGCGTAGGGCCTGAGAGATAGTAGGTGTCAGCAAATTTGGCTATTTTTATAACTGTCACAAGCCAACAACTCATTAAACCCAGATATATACAAAATGCTGGAAGCCACGTGTACTGCTGTAGGTTAACGCAACTATTCCTAAAGATGGCTGGGGTATCTCCCTCCCTCGATGCTACTGCCACGCCTCCACTTTAAATAAATACATCAGTACTCCTAGAAAAAGCACACCCAAAAGCCATAATCATGGGAGGGGTATGAAGCTGGAATTGCTGAAGCTTAAGAGACAGTTCCTTCTACAGAGAAGCGTGTGAGGTAAACTGAGTCACACTGCTGGTCAGCACTGTGCTCTGTCCTGGCTAGATCTGTGAAGGTTTTATAATCAACATATTATTGCTAAGATCTGGCATTTTAACATTTTGGTATGATTATATTAATGTTAATTATGTTTATCATAGGATGCCATTATATCTATATAATTTGTATAACACACAACTTATAATTTATATTAGTAGTATATGTGGTATAATACATATAAGGTATTACAATCTGTGTAATTTATATAGTATATAATAGAGAATTATATTAAATATTCTATAAATTACTAAATTATATTAGTATAGCATATAAATTATTACACAAATAATGACTAGTATAGTGTTAATATTTTCATAGTTACTTAAAATACTTTAATTTTTTTCTATGTTTTAAAATGAATTTTATTATGTTTCAGGGACATAAGCTTCCCACCCTCAATGTACCTCTGATTTATAATGTGGGGAAAAAAATAGGAAAACAGGATTCCCCTAAAAGAGTATCACCCAAATGGATACTCCCAAATTAGAGTGATACCTGGTAACCCAGTGTGTTTGCAAATTTAACAGTCACCATCTGCAAACACCTTTGTTCTAAAATTCAGAGGGGTGAAGGTCAGCTCAGGCAGTAATGTCAGTTTGCCACAGAGCCCAGAGTATGAAATGTCACCCAGGGTCGCTTATGCTCAGAGGAGAAGCTGTCAAATAACAGGGTGTGGCTGCCACGGCCCCGCAGAGGCTAGTGGTCACACTCCAGCCTCACAACGCAAGCACAGACGTTAGCGTCTACACTGTGGTCATGGTCTGAGCAACGTGCAAGAAATAAATGCCTAAATCCTTCCAACCGCTGTCATCTGGTTAAAATAAAATTAAACATCAAAGATTCCAGGCTGATAGTGACATCAAAAATCTTCCCCTCCAGGCAAAGAAACAACGTGTCACATGCACTTAAAAGAGGTTCTGTAAGTTACCATTAGAGAGATGCAGAGAAAGAACAAACCCCTAAGAGAAAGAAATGAACAATTCCTTTGAATTACTGCCTTCCACAGCCTGAAAACATACACTCAACAGGGACTGCGATCCTAAAGAAAAACCCAAGAAAAGAATGTCGTTCGCCCTTACGTCCGCCATATCTTTCTTCTGTTTTACTTGGAAACGTGTGACTCAGCTCTACACACTCTTGGTCAGCTTGACCCTCTTGCAAAATCCTAACAATGTAACACGCAAGGCAATCTCTAAGCCCAAGTTGCCATCACAAACTCACCATTTCTATTTCAAGGCGGGATAAACTTATCATTGTAACAATGCTGGTTGTGACTCCTGCCTATTCATGGTTTTCCTTCTGTATATGTCAAAACATCTTACCAACATGACCCCATTTAACTCGGGGCTTAACAGGAGTGAGATATGAAAGGATTTCAGATCTGTTTTCTTCCTGCACAGGGTCTTGGATAAAAAACTGAGATCACAGTAACCAGGATGGTAGGGGAAAGAAAACAAAATCTTATACCTTCACACGTTTCAAAGCCTCCAGGAGATAAACTCATTTCATTATTTTCATCTTTCAGAAGGACCTATTCCAGCACCAAGATAGTCAAGAGAAAGGTTATAGGAGCCAACAGCGGGGAAGTAGGGAACTAGATCTTGAATGGTTTTGGACTGATGAGTTGTAAGAATAAAAACGTAAGACAGACAATAAAAATAATCGAAGAATCTGGATTTTGATTTCGAAAATCGCTTGCATAAGGCAGTTTGCTATTTTAACTGTGAGCCAGCCTTCTACCCATCCTGCTGTAGAAGAACCAGGAAACATGCACCCTGAGTCCTGTAACGAACCAGCCTTGTTGGGCTGTTGTGAAGAATCAATTGAGATAACACACATTAGACGCCCAGCCCAAAAAACTTCATGCCCTCCGGCTTGATTACAAAAATCAGTGCACGTCCCAGCTGGAGGCCTGCTACAAAATACAAGCCAGATGGAATTCAAGGAAACTCCTAACAATTCAAAAACATCACCAGCACTCCTGTCTTTAGCAAAGGGTAGAATACCGGTTTAAATTAAAGCTGAATTAGCCTGATAAAAATATAAACGAGGTTAAAATGAATGCTGTCTTTATCTGGCCATTTGATGTTATTGTGCCTTTTCTCTCTACCCCCTTTAAAGAGCCAAATCTCTCAAAATTATTATCGATGCTACTTTTCTCTTACTTCCTCACCTCCCATTTCATTGCTGGCTAGCTCCAGCCCAGCCTGCAACCTCATTACTTTACTGAAGTATCTTCTCACTAAGGTTACCCGAATATTTTTTAAAGTTTCCTCTTATTTGATTCATCAGCAACAATCAACGCTATGAACCCTTCCCATAATTTTCACCTCCTCTGTCTTCTTCCATACAGCATGCCCTGAGTTTTCTTCTTTCTCTGTCTCCTCTTCTTCCTGCTTTCTCTGTCTCCTCGACAAGTGCATTTTTCCTTTTCAGTGCCAAAAATAATCGGTGGTTCCAGAAACTGGGTGCTGGATCTTCTCTCACTTTATACTCTCCTCTAGCTGACGATGGTCATCCTTATTCAACATTATCCTAACTCAAGATTTTCAACTGAACTAAATGCAGATGAATCCCAACTTTACATTTCCAGCCTAGACATCTCTCGTAGGGCCAGTCCCATATACAAAGTGCCTACCTTATACCTCATCTCAGATACTTCAAACTCACACCAAATGCAGTCATCTTTTTCTGAAATCCAAGGCTGCCCCTCTGCTTAAAATCCTCTGATGGCTTCTATCGATCTTAGGATCTGGGCATAAATTCTCAACGTGGATTCAAAGTGCTTGGTCACATGTGCCTGCTTCCTTGTACAGACTCATCCTGCAGTCCGCTCTCCCTGCAATTCAGCCACGTGAGCCTTCACTTAGTCCCTCGAGTGAAGCATTCTCTCCCCTACCTCAGGGTCTTTGCATGTGTTGTTCCCTCTACCTGATATTCTCTTCCCTCCCATTCTGCCTGCTGAACACCTGGATACCAAGACAAAAAGAGTCACCTCCAATGGCAATTTTTTTCTTTACTTTTGAGTGAATTTAATGAATAATTTATAAAGAGTAAAGGGAGAGTGAAAACATTATTAGAAATGTTAACAACTTAAGTAGCAAACCAAAATTCTTATTCCCTATTTTCCTGGCTTTCAAGCTACTGATACCCAACATGGGCTACTAACTGCTCATCAAGTGTCTTTAATGAGCTGCAACATACCAATTCTGCACATGTCAATTCCAGGTTTCAAATACATCTCTAACAGATTCCAATTAATGCTGGTTCTTTTTTCACTTCTAGTATAAAAACGAAGTATCTTTAAACATTTTGATGGCTCATAATTTTGCTTACAAGAGGATAGCCATCTTCCTCTTGGCTTAATAAACAAAGAACAATTTCACTTGGATTTAGCGAAATCAATGAGAATGACAATCCAATGATTATTTCATTTCTACATCATATATTCCTTCCAACCACCTTTGTATACACACTTGGCATTTTCCACTTATGAACCATATGAAGTACATGTCTGGCATCAAACATCTTAAAAGATGAAAGAATACTGTCACTTATCCTTGTAGCACAAACAGGATGATCCACGTTTTTCGCTGCAAAACGTTGCACAATGAAGTACTTCCTACTGAATGACTAACTGGATAAAAATACTGTATTTCCTTTTTGTCTTTTGAAGTGTGTTGACGGATTGATTCCTGAGTTGAGGAGAGCTCATCCAGGATGTCTTCATCTGAGGAATCACTTTGAGATTTCACTTATACGACCAACTTCACTATTATCATTGGAGTCTGGAGTGCTTCTGTCTTTTCACATTTATGTTCTGAATCATGCAGTAATTGTGAGATTTTGTCCTCCATCAGTTTTCTTCTCTTTGTAACCATGGGAGAAAACATAAAACTCTGAATTCTCAACTGTGTTGGATTAAAGATTGTTTAAAATTGAGATAAAAGATGGTATCTCCAGGTATCTTTTATACCTTCTTGAAAGATGATACAAAACTGTGGGTAATACAATAAGAAAACTTAAGGATTACATAATAATGAGCATTTACTTCACTATTACATCATCCTTACAGATGATTCCATCATTCTTTGCTTTTCTACTTTTTTTTTTTCTTTAGAATGGCTGGGAATATTGATAAGCAAGGATGAACTAAGTCCTCAGATGATGAAATAGGAAAACATTTGAAGATACAGAAAAGATCTATATCTTTATACACAATGTATTTCATAAGTATAAAAGGGTCCAACGGAACCATATGGCATTGGTAAGACAGAATGAGTTGTTTTGTGCCACAAAAGAAATTAATAAATTTTCTCTTTGTTCCTTGGAAGACCTCTAGGAAAGATAAAATTTATGAAATAGTAACCCTTAAGAGAAGTTAAGATGTCTCAATCAAGAAATTCCTAGGAAGGTTTTCTGGATCTCCCTAATTAGGTCAAACTTGCCTATTACACGGTTTCATAACATTTTCTTCTCTTTCCTAACACTAAGCATAATTCTGATTTGACATTTATTAGTCTGATAAGTGTGAGTATTTAATCAATGTCTGCTCTGTCACAAAACCGTAAGGATTAAGAGGACAAGGACTATGATTTTGGTCTCCAGTGTACTCAGCATGTGGAATCAAGCATGGCACACAGTAGGTTCTCAGTAGAAACCTTAGAGAAACAGACACAAATTCAGTTCTGTTTTTATCTCCACATTATGAGAAATGACTGTAGTAATGGGCAGAGACTGTCCATTATTGCTTCATAATTTTTTGCTATGGGATCATTACATACTTTCATCCATCCCCTTACTGCATGATCCTTGACAATAGTAAAACAAGTATTTCCGAAGAACCTACAGGGGTCATCTATTGTTCTTTTTTAATTCTCAAAATCTTGCTAACAAAGTATTACTATTTTCACTTTACAGATGGGAAACTGGGATTTAGAAGGTTAAATAACTTGCCCAAGGTCACAGAACCAATAAATAGGGAGAGGGCGATTTAAATTCACGCCTTATCTGACTCTAATCTGTGCTCCTTCCATTCCGTCCACTGAAACACACAAGGGAAGCATGTTCTAGTCTTTTTACAACGATCCAGAACATGGAGATTCTTGCTTGTGAAACAGCGGGTATTAAGTAGTATTGTCTAAAGAGCTATCATTCAATTAAATCAATATTTAGATTTGGTTTGTCTGCAGGGGTTTTGTTTTTGTTTTTCCTGAATAGCTTGCATTCTCCCTGCCTTGCATGTAGAATCTTATTTAAAAGTAGAATATATGCCACACGAGCACTGAGATGCACTTTCATTTTCCCCAGAACACAGAAAGTCAGCCCCAATATATTAATAAGAGCAACGTATTATAGATGTTACACACGTGGCAAGCAAGTTATACTCAGCAAATTCAGAAAGAAAGTTCCCCAACAAGGGATTTGCCTTTTACCAGCACTTCAAAAATATATTTTCACTGGCTATCAGAATGCTTGTTTCCATAAAACATAATGACTTAAAATAAGCCCAGTGTTTTTAAATCTGTCACACATGTACACATTTATGCACTCTTGTAAGAGGCTGTAATGGCTTCCTCCTTAGCACTTATTTCATCTCATACATTTCTATTAGAGGCCCAGGTTCCGCCTTTCGAAATGCAACAGCAAATTCATGAGACAACTCCATTAATAGCCATAAAAAGGTTAGAGTGACATTAAACAACTAATAACTGGATGTTGGAGGGAATTGAGAGTGAAGCAGAAGTTGCAAAATCAACTCCCTCGTCATAATTGCTACCTGTAGGCAAGAATATCCATCACGCCACAGCATGGTTACTATACACCAAAGAAAAGCATCACTCTGGGTGTTGTGTTTACAACCCAGCAACATCTTCCACCAGTGGTCGCAGTGGTGAGGGAGGACATCCAGCATTAGCTGCGGCTGTTTGTTCAACGTACCACTCAAGCCTGCCTTCCTTAACAATTAGGAGCCCGCTGCCTGGGCCTGCATTGACTCTGCCACTTGTGTGGCCCAAGGTCCTTGCCTAAGTCATCTATGATCTCTCAGGCTCCTCACCTATAAAAATGGAGATAACATCATCTATTTAAAGCTGTTGTAAGGGTTAGGGGGTTAATCAATGTACAGTAACTGGCAGAATACCCAACACAGCAAGTGTTAGCTACCACTGTAATTTTGAGAGAGAAAAACATGAAGGAAGGGGTATGGGGTTCCAATAGAGGTATGCAGTTTAGGGGCGGGACAGAGTAGTTATCAAACATCTGATGAATGGCAAAGCGCATAGTGAAGCCAGATCAGTCCTTCCTCTGCTCAAATATCATACTTCCCAGTGCTTTCCATGTCACTGAGAGCAAAGCTAAATCCCTCCAAGATAGGCCCTGCATGGTTTGGACCCCCTTCACCTCCATGGCCTTATCTCCTGCTACTCCTCCCCTACTCCCCCTGCACCTGCCATGTTGGTCTTTGGCTCCTCCTCCAACACAAAAGGTGCACCTCTGCTTTACACGGCATTTCCACTGGATCTCCTTCCGTCTGGACTGCTCTATCCCCACACAATTAAACCACATGGCTAAATTCTTCATCTGCTTCCTGGTTTTCTTCCAATTCCTCCTCCTGGATAAAGCCCACCCTGATATCCTATTTAAAATGTGATTCTCCCCACCCCACCCCAAATTTGGTGGTCCCAATTCCCCTTACCCTGCTAACCATCTCCTACCCGTGGCATCTTCTTACAAAGGTTATTTGTTATACTGAGCATCTATTTTCTATTTTCCCCCATGGCACTGTACATTCTACAAGGACAGGGGGGGTTTGTCATATTTTACTGATGCCCCATAAACATGTCTTCAATAAATAAAGGCTGAACTTTTTTTTTTTTTTTTTTTTGAGACAGAGTCTCGCTTTGTTGCCCAGGCTAGAGTGAGTGCCGTGGTGTCAGCCTGGCTCACAGCAACCTCAAACTCCTGGGCTCAAGCGATCCTCCAGCCTCAGCCTTCCGAGTAGCTGGGACTACAGGCATGCGCCACCATGCCCGGCTAATTTTTTCTATATATATATTAGTTGGCCAATTAATTTGTTTCTATTTATAGTAGAGACGGGGTCTCGCTCTTGCTCAGGCTGGTTTCGAACTCCTGAGCTCAAACGATCCGCCCATCTCGGCCTCCCCGAGAGTTAGGATTACAGGCGTGAGCCACCGCGCCCGGCCTAAAGGCTGAACTTTTAAAGACAGTGTCTCTCTCTGTCACCCAGGCTAGAGTGTGGTGGCCAGAACACAGCCCACTACAGCCTCAAACACCTGGGCTCAAGCCATCCTCTCCCCTCAGCCTCTCAAGGAGCTTGGACTATAGGTGTGCCATCACACCCAGCTCAGGCTTGAACTTACTATTTTAAATTTCCTTTAAGTTTTTCCTTACTGGTTAGAAGAGGAAAACAACACCCTTGCCCATTTTGACACAGATAAATCAAAAAACAATGAATGAAGCCCTTTATGATTCAACTGATCCAGGACGCCTCTAGCCATCACATGAGATTATGCCCTGTGAATACACTAACTTGTACATTGAATTTATTTCTACCCGTATCTTTCCAAAAAGCATGTGAAGTCATTTCAGTGGTCTAGAATTTCCCTTCAGCGGTATAGGATTTTACCATCAGATCTACTGGAAGAAACCTAAGGGAACAAGATGATAATCTCACACTTCCGAAAAATGAAGTATCATGACCACCACAAACACTCTCATACGTAAAACAGCGTATTAACTTGTAGGACAGGTACTGATGTTTTGGTGATGACCATGGTCACCAAATCGGTGGCTACCCAAAATTCCCAAGATACACTGACCACCCTCTCCAAAGAGGAGACAGAAAGTGAGCTCCCTAAGTTGTGCATGGAACGTCAGCCTTAAAATACATAAATTGCTTAACTGCTCAATTCCTTTGATAGCAAGGCACTCTATACTAGTAAAAAAAAAATGAGCATTAAAGGATTACCAGGAAGAGTTTAGGTGACAAAGTACACACATATCTTGAGAAAGAAATACTCCTGAAATCAAGACCAGGCCTTCTGCAGTATTTTTCTGCCTGCACTAATTTTAGACGATTCTCTGATCACTGGAGAGTCTGTACTATGCCAGGTTTATCCCAACTCAAGCCACAGATTTTTATCTGACTGTGGGCCACATTATCTCATGAATGAACTGTTATTTAGGTCAGCAAAGAGCCTCTGCCTAATTGAATGTGCATTTTATCCCTGGTGTTCACGCTCTATATATCAAGATTTTAGATAATTATTGGTGGGCAGGGAAGAGATTGGTATGAAGATGCGAAAGAGATTGTGACATTTATACTCTGTTCAAAGCAGAACAGGTCAAAAAACCTGAATAATTTCAAATCTTTTCATTCTTGAATGACAGGTTTACTTTTAAACAGTATCACCATGGCTTAACCAATATTACCTGCTCAGCTACTACTTCTTCCATAGTGTTAAACACATTTTTCCAAACAAGAAACGCTGTTTGGTTTTAACTTTGAAGCCCAGGGTTCTAGAAATAGAAAAGCTATGTACTATGTGTTTCTCTATATAACAGGTATACAAAAATAATTCCTTGATGAAAGGGCCGAAGAGCACTATGAGAGGAGCACCTAGTGGGACTTGGCTGCTGGAAACAGTCAATTAATGCAAATACGGAATGTTGAGGAGAAACAAAAAAATTTTTTTTGTTTTTAACAAAATCTGAAAGTAAGAGAAAGTGTCAAGCACTATGAACTGATTTGGAAAACCTAGGCCAGACCCAAAACTTAGGTTAAATTTGTCGATAAAATGCGATGACCCTGTTAGTGTTGCATTCAGACGCTGAAAAGACTCAATCTTTTGCAAAAAACAAAAAATATAAACTCCAGGAGGAAGGATCAAGTCTCTCCCAGCAGATATTGGGCAATCATGCCTGATGCACAGCAGACCTTAAAATATGTGTTGAACAAACTCATGATTGTAGTTTCTGTAGTTCAAGTGAGTGAATGTAACCACAGTGGATGAACACTATTCTTCACGATCTACACAACATATATGATATAAAAGGCCCAAATCCTCACCCTCCGCCGTGCAAGAAAAAAACCAACTAGTTTTAGTCTCCACCTTCAGAGAGTCTAACTTAACTGATCAGAGAGGGACCCAGGCATCAGTGTTTTTAAAAAATTACTCAGGCGATTCTAATGTGTGGACAAAAATGACAACCTCTGTTTAATCAACAACACAGAGTTCTTAAATCTAAACATCTTTATACTGTTTCTTATCTATACTGACAAGCAAAAAAAAGTAAATCCTTTTAAAAGTCACCTGTCATACTTGCATAACACTTCAAAAGAATCCGATATTCAAATTTAAAATCTGTAAGTATATTCTAAGAATACTACTGAGTGAAGAAATGAACTTTTTGTTTATGATGCTTTAATTTAAAATACGATCCCAATTACTCTGAAATAAAAGAGGCTATACCCAGTGCCTAGCACACAGTGGTGTTTTCAAATAAAATTCTATCATTTCAATATTGATGTTTGTGTACTTCTGCGCTGAGATTTTATAGATAAACCCTAAGTGTTGTGGGAGTTTTTTTGACATCTGAAATCAGCATCTCTCACAATTAATCATCTCAAATCACTTGAGATATCAAATGGGGAGTAAACATTTAACTGGCAGCCTTCCTATTTATATAGGGTGTGCTCCTAAATACAGTAATACCTCAGCAAAAGTGTCCGTTAGGTTCCAGACCACCACAATAAAAAGCAAATATTACAATAAAGTAAAGCACATGAATTTTTTTGGTTCCCCAATGCATATAAAAATTATGGTCACACTATACTGTAGTCAATTAAGTGTACCATAGCATTGTACCTTTAAAAATGTATATAATCTTACTTTTAAAAGTATTTTATTGCTAAAATATGCTAACCATCATCTGGGCCTTCAGCGAGCTGTAATCTTTCTGCTGATGGAGGGTCTTGCCTAGATGTTGGTGGCTGCTGATTGATCAGGGTGATGGTAGCTGAAGGTTGGGGTGGCTACAGCGATTTCTTAAAATAAGGGAACGATTAAATCTGCCGTATCAATTGACTTTTCCTTTCGTGAAAGATTTCTCTGCAGTGTAAGATGTTGTTTGATAGCATTTTACCCACAGTAAAAGTTTTTTTGAAACTGGAGTCAATGCTCTCAAACTCTGCCGCTGCTTTATCAACTAAGTTGACAGAATATTCCAAATCCTTTGTGGTCATTTCAGCAGTGTTCATAGTATCTTCACCAGGAGTGCATTCCATCTCAAGAAACCGCTTTCTTTGCTCATCCAGAAGAAGCAACTCCTTATTTGTTCAAGTCTTATCATGAGACTACAGTGATTCAGTCACATCTTCAGGCTCCACTTCTAATTCTAGATCTCTTGCTATTTCCACCACCTCAGCAGTTCCTTTCTCTGCTGAAGTCTGAACCCCTCTCTAAGTCATCCCTGAGGGTCAGAATCCACTTCTTTCAAACTCCTAATCATACTGATATACTTTGACCTCCTCCCATGAATCATCAATGTGTTTAATGGCATCGAGAATGGTGAATCCTTTCCAGAAGGTTTTCAGTTGACTTTGCCCAGAGCCATCAGAGGAAACATCCTCTGCGGCAGCTACAGCCCTTATGAAATGTATTTCTTAAATAAGACTTAAATGCTGAAATTACTTCTTAAGCCACGGGCTGCGGAATGCATGTTGAGTTAGGAGGCATGAAAACATTAACCTCCTTACACATTTCCATCAGAGTATTTGGGTGACCAGGTACATTGTCAATGAGCAGCAGCATTTTAAAAAGGTATCTTTTTTTCTGAGCAGGTCTCAATAGTGGGCTTCAAATACTCAGTATCCATGCCGTAAACAGATGTGCTGTCATCCACGTTTTGTCGTTGCATTTACAGAACACTGGCAGAAAGGATTTAGCATAATTCCTAAGGGCCCTAAGATCTTCAGAATGGTAAATGAGCCTTGGCTTCAGCTTAAAGTCACCGGCAGCATTAGCTCCTAACAAGAGAGTCAGCCTGTGCTTTGAAGCCAGGGACTGACTGCTATCTATGAAACTCCTGGATAACATCTTCTAATAGAAGACTGTCATCCTATACTGAAAGTCTATTGGTTAGTGTAGCCATCTTCATCGATGATCTTAGCTAGATCTGCTGGATAATCTGCTGCAACTTCCACATCAGCCCTTGCTGATGTGCAAGGTCAGGACCTTGCACTTTTTTATGTTACAGAGGTGGCTTCTTTCTTTCAACCCCCTGAACCAACCTCTCCTGGCTTCACACTTCTCTTTTCCATCTTCCACACCTCTCTCAGCCTTCATACAACTGCAAAGAGCGAGGGTCTTACTACCAACAAAGCTTCGGCTTAAGGGAATGTTGTGGTTCATCTGATCTACCTAGACCACTCAAACTTTCTCCCATCAGCAATAAGGCTGTCCCACTTTCTTATCATTCACCTGTTCGCTGGAGTAGCACTTTTAATTTCCTTAAAGAACTCTTTTTCCTTTGCATTTACAACTTGGCTACCTGGAGCAAGAGGCCTATCTTGGGCATGCCTTTCTCACTAAGCATAATGTTTCAACTTTTTGATTTACAGTGAGAGACCTAAGACTCTTCCTTTCACTTGAACACCTAGAGGTGGCCTAATTTCAATATTGTTGTTGTGTCTCAAGGAATAGGGAGGCCGGAGGAGAGGGAGAAAGAGAAAGGTTGGGGCCAGTTGGTGTAGCAGTCAGAACATACACAACATTTATGAATCAAGTCCACTGTCTCATGTGGGTACAATTTGGGAAGCCTCAAAACAATTACAGTAACATCAAAGATCACTGATCACAGGGTTCTGTAACAGATACAATAATGAAAGAGTCTGAAATGCTATGAAAGTTACCAAAATGTAACACAGCAACACAAAGTGAGCACATGCTGCTGGAAAATGGTGCTCACAGACTTGTTAGATGCAGAGTTGCCTCACATCTTCAACTGGTTAAAAAATGTAGTATTTATAAACTACAAAAAAGCTAAGGGCAATAAAACTAGGTATCCCTGTATTCTATCTCAACGTACATCAAAGGATGACGACACTGTGCTTGTAAGTGTGGCCAGTAAGAGTTCAGGGCAGCAGTGTTGATGCCGTGAAATGCAAGAACATCTAGAACATTAAGAGATCATCCCACCATATAAAACACTTCCTACACCCAAATTATACTTTTCCTGTAATTAACTATTGTATTGTTATGACCAAATCTGGCATATTGGTACCTTACTCCTCAGGAAACACAAAATGCCTTTGGATCATGAAGATACCACAGACTGTCCTGGCACCCAGAGATGTCCTATCTAGGAAGAGTTTTGAGTGAGCATCACTCAGCTTATGGGCTGAATTAAACTGCAAAGTGCATTCATGTTATCTCAGGTGTCAGAATAGAATAAAATCACCAAAGTACCTCTGAGATTGCAGGGCTGTTCAGTGACTTGAGACAAACTAGACTTTGACCGTTCAAATGCTGTCATCTCCATTCACAAAGCATAGACAGCATCAACTCAAGAACTTTACTCGATCTTTCTTTTCTTCCTCTTCCACTTTGAGCATGAGGCTCTAATTTCAAAGATTAGTGTTTCAAATATATGTGTAAATGAACAGAATCCACGAAAAAGAACTATGGCCAACTCAACTGCTTTCAAGTATCTACTCTGTGCCAAGCTTCAGCTACTAGGAGGGTGACACACTAAATCAGATAAAGGCCAATAATTTAAATGCAAAGGCTCCATGCCCTCATTCAGACATTTTGTCAGAAGATGGAAATGTGCACATTTCAGAGATTTCATATATCCCACGGAATGAGTGCGGGAGTCCTTCAAGAGTTAAGTTTCCTTAAGTGAAAGCACTAACTCTTACACTCTTACAGTGCTTGAGGCCAAGCTTCCCCCTGGCTGATATAGTTCACTGCATTTCCCTTACTCAGTCCTGACAGCTGTTATCTCTGCGTATTCAAGTACTGGGCTACAGGCTTATTGCAGTTGCACGACCCTTTTCTTTGGACCCTGAGCCTTTCTCTCTTCAAGGTTTAAAATCCTCGATGCAGAGAAACTATGTCACTGGAGTTCTTTAAAAACAGGCTTGGCCTTAAAAAGGACCTCGCTATGTAAACAAAACACTTACCCTCATTGTGAGAAAAGGGCCCATTTCCCCCTGGGCACCTGTTTAATAAGTGCTTTTAATTTGCTTTCCACCTTTCAAATGGCTCCAAAATAGTAAAACAGCTCAAACTTCCCAAAACCATTAGGCACACTACGAAGACAAACTCCAGCACAGGATCTCCACCTCAAAATACACATTCAATTCTAAGTCAGAAACTCAGGGATTAAGGAATGGAAGAGATATTTTAGCTGACTCATTGGAACAGCAGCATCATGGCCGTGAAGCCATGTTATACTGATACAACGGAAGGCACAGTGAAATGAGAATCAGAACCCCTATATTCCAGTGGTGGTTCTGTTAACCAGTGTAGGGCACTGAAGTAGTCTTTTAACCTTGTCTGTAGCTTGGCTGTCTCACATATAAAGACAGCAAACAATAGCTCACCCAATTTGCTCTCCTGGGTTGTTGAAAAATAATGCTTTATACTTCAATACAACACATTAAAACAGAGCTCTTAAAGCCAGTTAGAAGGGACATGGGAAGTAAACACAGTGTAACTCCTTCAGATGAGTCTTTTTCATCAAAGAAACATACACAAGAGCAGTTACAGCTGCATAAAGTCAACCTACAGGAAGACAATTTGCAGACAATACCTAAAACGTTATTACCTGGCTGAAGCTCGAGCTAAACCGGCTTAGTATTTTATTTATATTCTTTTGCATTACACTTAAATGCTAAAACTCAACTGGAACATGCCAAATTCTCTACTGGCTCCAGAAGACGGGATTTTAACATTAATTTTCTCTTTAGATAATGTATTTCCATTGGGTTGGGAATAAAGTATTTTCATTTTGCTTAGCTGCCTATGTCTTTTCCAGGCAATCTAAAATCTAGTCCGAAAAAATAAAAATGAGGAAGAAAAGAAAGATTCCATTGAATTTATAACATGTGTTGCTAACAGTAAAAAAGTAGAATTTCTCTGGCTAAATGTAATAGTTCTTTTGTGGTAGACTGCCAGCCAACGTCAGAACCCTGCTGGATGCAGAATCTTAAAATGCACCTTTCTGATAACGTGGGTTAAAGGTATGATGCTGGGGTTTGGGGCATCAGGCTGTTAAATGAAAACGTTTTGGGGTTCCTGTATTCCCAAAGTCCTACTGTGACAATCACCATGCCTACATTATGCCTTCCCACTTAAAAAGCCAGCTTCAAGCACTTCATCAGGGGAAAAAAGAAGGAAAACAGACTCAGTCTATGCTGAGAGGCTCTGAGCATATCACCGGTGTTTGTATACAGAAAGGCCAAGCAGTCTCCTTGGATTAACACTTATTCAAATGGCATCCTCCCCCACAAGGCCACGTCTGGGGCTTCTCTGCGAGAGATCTGTGGTGAGAAATTGTTTATCCTGCCATTTACTTGTTTTCTTCTTTTCTCCAGTTCTCTCTATAGATTAACATTAAGCAAAATGAAGATTTCCTCTGGGTGATATATTTTGTAGCATTCAAAACATCACTGTTTCCTCTGGCCAGGGTCAGGCTCACAGAGCAACAGGACATGGGTGGGGAGGAGCTGTCCCCCCTCAACAGGACCCCTGCATCCCTCTGGGTGCATCTTCTTTGGACCCACACTGGCTCGTCAGCTCCCTGGCATCTCACCAAAGTCAGGTCTGGGACCTCTTGTTCTTTCAAGGGGCTGCTGCTGCTGCTGGAGATTGATTTTTCATCAGGGCAGACTGCTTCCTTGTTACACAGATGGCACCAGAGCCTCCAGGCACAGGTGCCCGCTAATTGTCCCAGAGAGGGCCCCGCCCCAGCCCACGGATGCAGACACCATTTGAGAGCTGGTGACTGGACACCTCCCTCTACCGCCTGTTACCCTCTCTCTTCCTCCAGAAGCCTGTCCTTGAGAGCCTGGGCTTGGCCCCTGGTTTCCCCCCTCTGGGCCCTCACCTTTCACTGCATAAAATTCCCCTAGTGCTATGACTGCTTTTTTCAGTGTAAGTTTACACAGTTATTTCTAATGCCTGTGCCCTTTGAGACTTTGATTAGAATGCCCAGATCCAAGAAATCTGCTTCCAACACTGGCTCTTAGTGTCTCTTCTTCACCTTTTCTAACATTAGTGATCTGCTATTTTAATGAAAATGTATCCTCCAAGTCCTGCTTCCTTTTATATGTTTCATTATGCTTCTATCGAGAAATAAATCAGCACTCTTTGCAAACATTTCATTCTTATTTTTAGAATTTATAAATCCTTGCCTCTCTTCTTATAGAATTCAAATACCTTCCCTTCATGCACGAGGGCTCTTTAAAGGTCCAACTGTATGTATTCATCCATCTCTTTCTCTGCATCAGTGCATTTTATGGAATTTATGCTTATAATTGCAATTTACATATCTCTTTATCTCATACAGAGACTGCCACAGTATTGAGCTCATACAACTGTAATAAATCATTACCTGATTGATTACAAACTACAGAGCATGCTATTAGCCACCTAGTCCCAGCTATGCATTTTAGAAAAGACGTAAGTTACTTACAAAAACATCTAACCATTAATTTCCTAAAAGAGCAACAAATCCCTATTTACAGAATCACCCTACAAACACAGTGCCAAAAGGGCATACTCCAGATGCAGAATGATTGGTATGATTATAAAATGCATTTTTAAAGAGTTTTATAGGACTGTGGAAAATACAAGGAAACATGGTGCACATACACTTCCTTCCTATAACAAAAATCTCCAGTTGTTTCTGTCAGAGGGTTTATGTACACATGGGTTCAGTATTCTCCATTTTCAATGGACAAACATACTGAAACCAATTCTGCTTAACAAAAAAAAAAAAAAACCTCTCTCTAAATGCATTTCTTGGATTTAGGCCATTGTCACAAAATCACTATTCTTCTGTGTGGCTCCCCTAGCTGCTTTTAAAGCTTTGTTTTCAAATACAAAAGCAGATTTAAGCATTGCTTGTAGTGAGTGCTGTAGATGGGATTTAAATAATACAGCAGTTGGGACTGAAAAGGAACCGTTAGCAATGGCTAGATAGGGGACACTCGATGGGGAGAGGGGAAAGCAGCAAAAATTCACTTGAAAGAGCTTTCAAGATGGTGGTTACAGCATCTGCTCGTGGTCTACGGAATCTGCCGCCCTTCCTAGATGCTACCGAGAGTTCGGGTGAGCAACTGAGATCATCAAATTTAGGTCGTGTTTAGCAAAAAATTTTGTTTCTCCTCTTTTGAACCCATCCCAGAGAATATTAGGTTTAGAAGGAATCTTAAAAACAACCTAAGCCAAGCACATCTATCCCAGGCACCCACTCACGCGTGCATGACGTATGAGAGCACGTGGATGAGAAGGATGAGAAAGAAAATTCTGGAATGAGATAACGTACTTATGGGAGCCTGAGGTATCTGTATCTCTAATTAAAACTATTCTCTATAAGGTGGTTATATTCTGTCAGACAATAATTCCCTTTCTTATGCTTTCTCTTAGTTGTTCTGATTCATAAACTTGGGACAAATAGGAATTTGATCCTGTTCATCAAGTGTTCTATGATGAAACTATAGTACTGGATATAGAATAACGATGGATATCAACTGGGACTTTAAAAGGCATTCTACAAATGTATCATTTTTGTTTGTGTATAAACATTTGTTTTGTGTAAACATGTGCTTATTTGTCTTTCACCTACATTCACTGACTAGCAAACTACACAGGGAGAAAATACAGATGGAATGTGAATTACCACCTTTCCCATAAACTTTTTTTCCCCCAATTATTGTGGGCAAGTAGAAATTTGAATAAGTGATATATAAATACAGGGGCTATAGGTTATGATCATTATGGTAATGCCTACAGTTCCATCAATTTTCAGAATCCATAATGGCTCATAAAGTTGTATCTCACAGAACACACTAGAAAAGAGTTTTCGTTTTCCCTTAACAGTCTTAACTCTCCCACCCTGAAGTTCATGCCCCATATCGGTCAGTGCCATTCCACAGACTATAGGTCCACAATAAAGTTTTCTTCACTCCACTGTGAAATGAGATCAATAAGGATAATGTACATCTTTCATAAACGGAAATAATTTAAAGGACAGTTCTATTAAAACACACTGAGTTTGACCTCTGCTTCTTTTAAAGATTATGAAAGCCCATGATAAATTTTCATATACTTGCCAAAATAAAATCTTAATGTCTTATACATGTCCCTTCAACTCTAGGAAGCACTGCCGTGAAGTATCAACTGTTTTTCCCTAATGGTATCATAGTAACTATGGGATGATGAAATAAGAAAGGAAAAGATGAAAGATCAAAGCGTGGGTGAAAGAAAGACACAATGGAATAAAAGTATGGCTGCATATCCTATGACTACCATTATGCAAATATGCACCAGCTTTGTAATAACCGACAGCACTTACTGTGCACCTCCTATACACCAGGCTTTGTACTAATTTTTGTGTGTGTGTCGTCTCACTCCTCACAACTTGAAGAGGTAAGTGGAGGAATTCGTTGATTCCTAAAGAGACTGGCAATTACACATCAAAATTAATTATGACTCTGATCAAAATGGGATATTTACTTGTATTTATTTTCCAAACTAACCAAAATGTTTCATTGTTTGTAATGACATCATTAATAAAGACTATAAACAGAATTGCCAAAAGTCTATTCAAGATGAGCTAATAGAGGAATCAAACAGGATGCCTATGAATGTTTAAATAAATTGATGCAGTCTTTGAAAGAAATGTGTTTCTTGGAAGAAAAATGGCAGAATTTTGTTGAAAAAAAATTATTTTAGCCTAAAAACGGGTGAGTAAAAAGAAAAAAGGTATTTCCTCTTAATCCATCCACAACACGCAGTCAAAACTGACTATGGATGTGTTTGAGTACATTTTATTTACTCGGTTATGCTCTCAGGTGAAAGCACCATCAGTTAATAGTAAGGAGAAGATTCATGCACTAGAAGATACCAAAGAGATCACTGTATTCCATCCACTTAGCTGAAGACATGGTCTACTGAGAGAAAACTAATTAACAGTTGATCCAAGGAACAAAAGAATGCTGTTGTGCGACATTTTGCTGGGACAGTGACTGCAGTAATAATAAAACAAATGTCTATAATGAGTGTGATGTGCACCAACTGGGGGATGGCCACGCTTGAAGCTCTGACTCGAGGGGGTAGAGGGGGCAAGGGCAATATAAGTAACCTTAACATTTGTACCTCCATAATATGCTGGAAAAAATAAATAAGTAAAAAAATAAAATAAAAAAATAAAAAGTATTCAATAAATTTTTTAAAATGTCCAGAGAACATGTCCCATAATTACAGTGTTTATGGTTGATAATTTAAAAGCACAGATGAATTGCATTCTTTTGAAGGTCTCCTTTACCCTGTGAGAATACGCTTTGCTATGACCTTGGTTTTCTATAAAATACCTTTAAAGAACCCCATACTACAAGATTCTATTAAAGATGACAAAATTAAAAAAAAATTCAGACTCTAATTAAGAGGCAAGTTGAAGAAAACAACATGAATTTCATTCTAAGGACAATAAGCTTGGAAAAGTTAGTATAGAACAGGTGTGTGATACCGCAGGGAACAACAGATTTTGAAATTAGAAGTCCCCTACTACATGATTTACTAGCCCTAGCACCTGAATCCACTTATGTCCTCTTCCCAGGCTACAGTTTCCTCCTATAAATTCCACTGCAATAACAAGGCCATCTACTTCAGAGTTGCTGCATAGATCAAACAAAATTCTGGTTGAGAAAGAGCTTTCGTTGTAAAGGGTAATATTATATATGGTGACTGTCAGAGAAATCTGTAAGGATCCCGAGAAGTGCCAACAACACACAAAAACCACTAAAGGATGTAAAGGGAATTATACTTTATGTATCTGCAGTTAGCTTTTCATTTTTAAATATGGCACTGCTGGGTTCTGAACACAACGGAAGTCCATCTGATTGCCCACAGGACAAGACCCAAGGCCTGTGCAACAATGATCATCTAAGGAAACATCCATCGGAATCCGAGACCAAACAACCCAGGGTTTGATAACAGGATAAAGAAGCTTCGATCTTAGGTGTCTGGATCAAGCAAGGTTGGATCATAGCAACTAAAAAACAGATATAAATATATAAAATATCTGAACTAAACTTTGCAATGTCTTTGAAATAAGGTAATGATCTCTACTGGTTAAGTCTTCTGAGACTTCCCCTAAACAGTCTACAGATGCAATTTAGCAAAAGAAAGTATTAACAACAACAAATACAGGCATGACAACAAAACTCATAGAAGTCTAGGACACAGTTAAGATTTCATCGTACTGTTTAATCCCATATAGGGGACAATATGAAGATCTTTTATATGAAGCTCCAACCTTTCATCCTCAGTGAAGCCTTCCCTGACCAGCTCCATCACCAATTATACCAAATCCCTTGTTTATACAACTTAAACTAGCTTGTGATTATGTATCTATGTGATTAATTGATTAGCACCTGTCTCCTCCTCAAGCGTGAGTTCCACGGAAGCAGTCACAGTATTTGTTACGAAACCCTAGCACACGGTGTGGCATCTGTCACTTAGGTGTTCCACATACACTAAACAGACACATCAAATGCAGTATCTGATTGGGGAAGGATCAGGCTGAGTTTCATAAACATGCAGTTTGGTTAGGTTATTGTGTTTTGTGTAATCCAGCTGAGTGAGAGAGGCAAACCCAGAAGATGGCAGTGCTCAGGGTTCTGCTAGACTCAAATATTTTCCATAAATAACATGTAAATGGACAATTTCAAGAGAGTCGTATGTTTCAGCTGTTTTCAATATCCAGCATGGAAGAAAGCATTTCATGTGCAAAGCAGTAGAAAAGATGTTTTCAAGATAGCATCTGTATCATTCCAGGACTCCAATGTGAGTTTTGATTTAAGAAGGATCTCAAAGACTCACCTTTTCAAGGAAGGTTATCTTTTTAAGAAAACCTAAGAACCAAAGATAACAGCTCAGATTCCTTCCCGCTCCTAGACCACTGCCCTACCCACACTGAAGAACCATCCCCATGTTTTAAAGAAGGCAAAATCGGATCATAAGATACACTCATTCAGTTTTCATGTATCTCATCTGGATGCTAAAAATAGAACTAGTCTTGGACAACAGGCAAGGTTCTCTCGGGGTTTGGGGTTTCATTCATTTCTCCTTCCCTCAAAAATGGAAGCTTTATGGAGGAGGAATGAGGACAAAGGTAGTAAGGCAGGCAAGCCAGACACAGGCTCATGGGCTGGGTGAGTGACAGGTACAGGGGCAGAGGGCTGATGTGTGAGAGGGACAGCAGTGTGCAGAGCTCCGAATGCCAGGCAGGTAAAGGCAACCACTGGGTACCGTGAGAAGCAGCATGACCCCATCACACAGGCCTTCCGAAGCCTGATCGGGCCTTACTGGCTGGACGGGACTGGCAGGGGACACAAGACAGAAGGTCAGCCCAATGACCCAGAGGACAGAGTGATGTCAAGAACAGGTGAGGACTGATGAGAGATGGTGGAGATAGGCTCTACAGAACACAGTGCTCAACCCAATATTGTAAGGAAAAACCGGCAGAATAAGGATGTACATAAAGTGCTTGCACGTAGCTGTCACTACTCCAGGAGACCCGGTTCCCCCACAGGCAGTAGCAGCTGACACAGTCCAACAGACCCAATGAGAATCAACAAGCCAGGCTCAAGAAAGGCCAGGTTATAAGGCCACAAATGTCTTCCACTCGCCACAACTGCTGCCTCTTAGTAGTACCAAACATCTCATGCACATCCCAGAAGTATCTGAAACCCGAGCGCAACATAATGCCCCGACAATGCAGTTTAATGATTTTTAAATGTTGCATTTTCTTTTACCATTTAAAAGAGATCAACACAGGCAGGATGTTTTTGAGCCCGTTACACTGGATTTCTCTCTCTGAAAACTTCAGGGACAGAGAGTTTGGGACACAAACATTCTGTTCTTAGACAGCCACATTTTCTGTGGCTCATTAACTCCTCGCATTGCCATTCGGTTCCCTGCCCTTAGCAGGAGGCCAGTTTGTCAAGAAACCCGGAGGGAGCGAGAGAGCTGCAGCAGCCCAGCTGAGCCCCCGCATCCTGATGAAGCTCTCTGAGCACCGCCTGCCTCGGCAGGCCCCTGAGCACCTGACGGGCCACAGGTGGCATGAGTCACCAGCAAATGCTTATTACAACCCAGAGAAATCACACAGGCAATGGAGATCCATGAGGACATTACCAGTCCTCCACGGTGGTAATGTTCTCCTGAGGATGCGTGGAGGATATTCTATCCTCCTCCTCCCAACTGTGAGGATCTATTTCGTAAGCACTGTCACATTTAGCATTTCCCTCCCTACATATTCCGACTGCACACACAATCCATTCAAAGGAAAAAATAAAATAACCACACTAAGGAGGCAGGCAAGACATTACAAAGTCACAGTATCTCTATGGACCCTTCTATTTCCAAATCTTTTGAGTCTAAGTGTGCACTGGAAGCACGGGGTCGTGCAGCAAAGGAGATGTGCAGAAACAAAATGATAAAGTAATGAGGAGATCAGAAAAGCAAAAGACAGGAGGGAATGGAACAAGTAAGTAGGAAGAAAGAGGGAAAGGGAATGAAAACCACCAAATAAAGGCAATTTATTGACATATTCCACCAAGAGAAAGTCAGAGGTCCCGATTCATACAATTTTCACAGACTGGGTCCTTACCTACCTACCCTCTCCCCCATCTATTTTCACCGTAAAATGGTTAGACCCAAATGGGGCACGCAGACTAACAAAATCCTGCTGACATTAGAATGCAGCAGTAAAGCGATGACAGAATCCAGCACACTTGAATACACCATCATCTTCCCAATAATTAAAATATTGCTAAAAGTCAGGTTGCTGAGACTCTCAGGTAAGCCTTTCATCTACAACCCAACACTTGGGAAGTTGTGAGGGGGGAAAAAAAGCATGCAGTTTCAAAGTATAAAAAGGCACACAAACAAGTGTAGCTATCAAAAACATTTGGAAGGCTCAAGTTTGATTTTTTTTAAGCAAGGGAAAAGCAAAGATTTTTTTTTTAACAGAACAGTTTGTACAAGGTTACATAAGAACACACGGAAAACAAGTGATTTCCTTCTTGCCAATTTTTCATGGTAATAGGTTACACCCAAGATCCCACTCAATCCTGTACATATTTTGCAGCTCCTTTGGTTTCTGATACATGATGGCAGTTTACAGAGACAAAAACAGGGCTGTAAAATACCTAATATCTGTTTTTCCTGACATTTTCAAAGATGTTGTGCTCCCTGTCATTCATTTAAATTAGGTATTCTGTACTCAGAACATTTACATGCAACACATTTATGTGCGCACACACTTCGGAGTTTTTAACCAACTAATTCATACATCTACACTCATAATTACAGTCAGTGAATAAGAACCTGATTGGCTGAAACAGAAAATGACAGTGTTCTGCAATATATCAAGTTAAAAAGTTTGGATTGCCCCTCCAGAAGGGAGAAGAGGGAGACTGTGTTATTAAATTCTACCTTAGGTGTTTTATGGATGTATTTTCACAACTCAGTGGATCTTAACAAGTGTAATAAGGCTCTCAAATGAGGGAGATCTATCTAACCCTTTCCAAATGTCAGCATTCCTTGGGGGGAGGGTTTGGGGAGGAGGTGCGATAAAATAGAAAACAAGGACAGCTGGCACTGAAACATTTACTCTCACAAATAACCACCCTGGAATTATAAGTTAAACTACACAAAGGAACTGAGAAAACCTTATGTTCAAGAATCCAACAATGAGATTATAAAGTGTATCTGTGGTTTCAACTTTCACCACTTTTATATATGGTATGCAATACTGAAACAGCTAAAAAATGCATATTCTGTACATTGCCAACTTTAAAAAAGAAAAGTCAAGAGCCTAAATGCAAAGAGAATAAAAGGTCAACTTTTCTATTGTCAGTAGTGTTAACAACCTGCAGCTATAAAACTCCACTCTTTCCTTTGGCAGTGTCGCTGAGATTAATAGCCTCCACAGTTCACACTATACTTCCTTGACATTTTCTAGTGACTGGGAAAGGTGACATTACAGGCACAGTACTGCTAACTGGAATACAGCCTTGGGGAGTGTCGAGGGGAGGGGGCGTTGAGAAGAACAACAAACCTGAAAAGAGAACAAACTGGCAAGGAACAATTCTTACATTTGGATACTTGGCTTCATGGGCTTGTTTAAATTATGAATGATTGAGTCTCATGTTGCTGTTTACTCGAACTTTCCATAATTTCAAAGCTGACATCTGGGAGGAGGAGAAAACCTCTGATTACCCCAAAGTACTTCACCCTTGAAGTGGCAAGAACACCACGCTGGGTGAACTAGACAGTGGAATTCTTCTAAACACAGACAACACAGAATGAAAATATGTGTCACAGAAAAATTTAGTCTGTAATCCACATTCAGGAAAGGTGCTGAAGTCTTAAGTGGTGACACAATTAATCAACAAACAGGATCTCTCCACTACTTTAAATCTTCTAAAACCAATTTTTTTTTTTTTTTTTGCTTCAAAAAGAAACCAAAATGTTATCTATTCCACCTGCACAGATAGAGCTTTCAACCTCTGAGGCTTCTTTAGGAATCAAAGAGGATGATACAACATAACAGTTTTCACGCAGTTCTTCTCGAAGTCTACTCTGCGGAACACACACCAGAAGTTTTCATGGTCACAGAGCGTCTGGAAATCTCTCTCTCCCATACCCATGACGCACAATAGCCATATTAAAGATTCTGCCAGTCCTGAATTAAAGCATTAAAGACACCTGTTTAACTTTGTTTAAGACCATGTTTATTAAGCTCTGTTTTTGCCAGAGTCCTTTCAATCCACATAACATCCTCCTAAGTGTTCCAGGGAACCTACTTTGGAAAACGCTAATCTAAAAACTGAACTCGTGTTGACTGTGAAGACTGAAAATTATACTCAGAAATACAGTGAAAAAGATATTTACAAGTCTTCACTATCTCTATGAATTTTACTCACTTGTAAGTAGTAACAGGTCAGTGGAAATGGAAACATACACAGTTTGCTTTCATCTGTTTTAATGAAGGAAAACATCACTTCCCTCTGAAATGCCTAAACAGGGAAAGTTTAAAGGATGAGCAAAACAACCCCTCAGAATTCTTTTCCGATGAAGAAATACCCAAGCACTCACGCTCAGAAAAATGTGAGGGAAATAAACAATGCATTTGGCAATACAATAATTCCAAACAATGCTTCCTCTACAAGTCCAATTTGTTTTCTATCACTTCTGTATAAATCTTTTTCTCCCCAGTGACTCAATCAAATGTTAGCTTAGTGGAGGCAGTTTCAATCAAATTTAGAATTTTAGAAAATGAAGCAACAAGCCAAGGGCTTTAGCTTTATGTTAACTGGGAGGAGAGAGAGAGTGAAATGAGATTAAAGATAAGGGATTTATAAAAAAATAACTCTTCGGGAGGTATAAGAATTCTCATTCACGTATTAGTCCTGAGGGTTCTGTGAGGCTATTATTAGTGTCTGTCTGAAATGAGTCAAGAAAGGAAAGGGTAAATGAGGAGAACCTTGGAGTAGATGAAAAAGAGAGTACTTCAGGGACCATAGAAGCCATGAAAATTAGCACTGAGCCTGCATGCCCAGGACATAAAAGAAATCAGGACAGTCTTAATGAGAATCAGGCAGTGCGCCTAATGAGAACCTTAATATACTTTATCTTCCCTTTATATTTCATTTCTGTGTCGTCAGAAGCAGTGAACCAACAAGTATTTATTGAGTGCATACTCTGTGCCCAGCTCGGGGCCAAGAGCTCTGGGGAGAACCCGACTTGCATTCAGCTGCCACCGTGGTTGGCAACGTGTGCTTTCTGGACGAACGCATCGGCACCACCTGGGAACTTGTTAGAAATGCAAATTCCCAGCCCTACCTTGGACCCACTGAATCAGAAAGTCTCAGGATGGGCCCAGCATTTGGTGTTTTTAAACAAGCCCTGCAGTGATTCTGAGAACCACTGGCACACAGCCTGGTCGGGGAGGCATGAAAACACTGAACGGCAGCAAATAAAACGGAGCTGAAAAGTTCTGGGAGCTCAAAGTCAGTTCGTCTCGCTGAATGTTCCAACTCTTTACGATCAAGTCGCTAACTTGAACAAACAGAGCATTTTAAAATCTGTTTTCCTTCTCTCACCCCTATACCCACAGGCTTCGATAAAAAGAGTACAGAACATTATAACAACTAAATGAGCACGCGACCTAACAGGTATTCTGAGCATCCCAGCCAGATTAAGTGCTACAGAAAGATCTATTTTTGTTCTCTGAATAGGCTATAAACACATATGGCACCTTAAGGGGGTCTCTATCTGTGCTATATTTCTTATACTGTGATTAGCAGCAGTCCCAGTTCTCTTTGTCACCAAACTGAATGATACATACAGTTCTGGGGCAAAAAGCAGAGGTAACACATTTGCATTTTATTGCCCTACTGAAAAAGCCTTTTACTACTCTCTACCTGACAGTCATTCTACCCTCACTCTGTCAAAGAATATTTCTTCCCATGTGGTGCTCAAACATTTTAAGATAATAGTAATGACTGTGGTTAACATTTATGGAGCATTTTATTATGTGCCAGGTATTTTATATAAATCATCTCAATTCTCAACACAGCCTTACAAAGTAGCTACAGTCATTCATCCCATTTTACAAGGAAGGATATTTTAGATTAGAAAGCTCAAGATTCATAGTTACGTGCTGTGTTCAAGTATGAAGTTAACACTCAGCCTTAGGTAAACCTAAGGCTCTGCTGCAGAGCCCAAGTTCTCTACATCATATCCTCTTGAATTATTTAGTGTACTGGAAGGCACTGGAACATTATCTTCACCAAAGTTAATATAAGCCTTACTTATTTTTTGGCTACTGCATAAAATGGAATAAACAAGCCGGAAAAGGGCCGGAAGGCACTTGAACGATCTGGAATTTCAGGTAACAATGTACAACACATTAAGAATGAATTACACTATGAATGTACAGATTAAGGACATGGACATACTGTGTCCAAATCCATTTTGGTACTGTGGGGTCTTATGTTTTAGATAAGATTCTCAACAGCAGATTCGTATCCTCGGATCATTTATTATAAAACTACAAGAGCTCTATGTGTATGCAAGTGAGATCCTTATTAGAACCACAACAACAAGATATTATTACATTACAATATTATATCCTAGGGTATTATAGTAAAAGGCTATTATCATGTACTTGGCTAATAGGGTCCACACTATTATAATGTATTAAAACCAGACTGAGTCATAAAAATGGCAATATTACCATCATAATCCCTGGCACTTGGGTGAGGGGGGAACATTTTTCAAATGAGGTCTCAAAGCACCTCCCTGGCATTATTGCAAATTTATATATGAAGAAAATGCACTGCAGAAAGACTTAAATTTATATGAAATAGACGGAAGTCTTTTGCAAAACGTACAAAAAATTAAAAGCTCGTCCAAAATAGGCTGACAGCAAAAAGATTCTGTGTATGCCAGGAAGAAGAATGAAATAAACTGTTCCTTTAATAACAATTCACTGACTACCCATTATGTGCTAAGTACCATTGCAGGCTACGCAGATATGGTGGTAAACCAAAGAGACCAGGCCCTGCTGCCTCGGAGCTTGCATGCCAGTAGACAAGACAGAAAATAAACACATGAGCAAATAAATATTTAATACTTTGTTAAACAGTAAAAAATGTCATGAAGGAGCAAAATAAGGTAAGAGGATAGAAAGTGAGGGGATTCCTATTTTTGATACAGTGGTCAGGGACAACCTTCTGATGAGGTGGCATTTAAGTATCATCTTAAAAAGCAGCGAGGATGCAAGGTGGTAGAAGAGGGTTCAGGGTAGAGCAAGCACAGAGAACCTGACAAGAAGACATGCTAGCCTCGCCACAGAACAGCGAAGTCGTCCACGTGGCTAGCGCAAAGCAAGCGGGAAACAGCAGGAACCAAGAGCAGAGGGCCGCTGGGGGCTTCAGGATATTTTAAGGATGCTGGTTGCTTTCTAGGCTTGAAAGGAAGCCATTGGGGGCATCTGAGCACCGTCTGAAGTCCAGGTGAGATGTGTGTGGCTTGGTCAAGACAGTGATAAGGAAGTGGTCAGTGCAGGAGTGACTGCAGAACCCAGAAGGCTGTTGATACACTGGACACGGAGAACGGGAGAAAGAGAAGTTAAGGCTCTGAGGTGTCTGCCTTGAGCAGACAGCTACCCTTTAGTGAGACAGGGAATGGGGATCAGGGCTTGGTTTGGGACACAAAGTTCGAGATGCCTAATAGGCTAGAGGTCATCGAGTAAGTCATCAGACAGCCAAGGCCGGCGTTCAGGGAGAAGGCTGAAGTTAGAGACATAAAATTGGATACCATCACAGAGCATGAAAAATCAAACGCTGTATCCTTATGAGAAAATAAGAATAGGTAATTCCAGAACAATTGTTTTCTCTTGTATTTCCTCACCCGGCTTTGCTGAAATGCAGCGTGGCAGAAAGAATGGTGAATGTGACCCAGAAGACATGGATTATTCTATCCCAGGCCCTGTCTAAGATCCTCAGGTTTGGTTCTTACCTCCTTTGTTCTGCCCATCTCATCTACACAACAGGTGTGACTAACAATGCCACCGGGACAGACAGTGACAAGTGTTGGTAAGGATGGGGGAGAAACTAGACCCTCATATGCTGCTGGCGGGAAGAAAAAAGGGCACAGTCACTTTAAAGAACGGTTGGAAAGGTCCTCAAAAATGACCACATAACCCAGCAATTCCACAGCATATATTAAATGTCTACACAAAAACCTCTACGTGAGTGTTCATAATAGCATTATTCATATCACCCAAAACACCTTCGATGTCCATCAAAACAAGAATAAACACGTTATGGTACATACGCACAGTGGAATAATATTCAGCCATATGAAAGAAGTACTAATACATCTATAATTCAGATAAAGCTTTGAAAACATTATGCTAAGTGAAAAAGGCCAGACACAAAAGGCCACATATTGTATGATTACATTTATGAGAAATGTACAGAACAGGCAAATCCACAGAAACGGGGAGTATACTCGTAGTTGCCTGGAGCTGGGGGCCTTTGGGGTGGGGGGTGCTGGAAAGTGACAACTAAGAGGTATGAGGTTTCTTTCTAGGGTGGTGCAAAATGTTCTGGAAAATAGTGATGATGCTTGCACAACTTTGTGATATGCTAAAAACCACTGAACTGCACATTTAGAAGGGTGACTATTATGGTATGTGAGAGACAGCCACTGTCAGACACAGCTTCTCAGATGAAAAGGTGCATCAAGTTGAAATCTTACGTTGTCAGAAGACACATCAGTGTGAGTCTCTGAAGTCAAGAAAGCCTGCCAAATCACTTGTATGCAGGGACAGCAGAGATGTCCACCAATGGTCATCTAATTTCCACCTCCACTCTGACTTTTGCTTCCAAAGAATTCTAACACCTGGCTACCCAGTTTAAAGTTATTCAACATAAAGCAATACTGCCAGGCTTTAAAAAGCTCTGGATTAAACACAGTGTTCAGCATGGAATAACAACAGAAATCTGAAAGGAAGGGAGATAAATATAAATTTTCTTTTATAACAGAAAACGAATCTGATATACACCAACACAGTGCTAAACATTCAGCTTTCACTTTTCATGTTATTACTGAAATTCTGATCATGCAAAAATAGTTCAACACAAATGTTCTAGTCTATCCTGAGTCTACTACCTACCCATAATTGTGCCCCCAGTGAGCAGATCGTATCATTTTTTGTAAAACCCTGATACACGACAATGGAACTAATCACAGTAATCTAAAGGTATGTATATGTCAAATATATAAACATCCAAGTAATTATGACAACCCTTTTTTATATATAGTAACAGTACTGTGGACCCCACATCTAACAGCTTACATACTGTAAACTCTCTAGGATACACTCGATTCCAATGGGATTGATGTTATGTCCTGATAGAAGGGTGACAGAGATTCCACTGGGTCACAGTGTGGAAAAGAGCCCATATCTCATACAAAAAGATATATATATAGATACACACATATCTTTATATAAGATAGTTTTCCACAGGAAAATGGTCTGAAAACCCAGATGAGGAAAGTTCATGTGATTTGATCAGAAACTAAAAAACGTGTTGAGAGAAATACAAGTCAAATTGTTTATATATATAAATAGATAGATGGTATCAAACTTTTTATATATATGCATATATATATATGTACATATAAAAGAAGTTTGAAACCATCTATATCTGCACTTTAATGTCCTTTTTTTCAGCTTCATTACATTTCTCTGGTCTGACTTTCCGAGTGTTCCTGCTTGGAGTTTAAAAGAGAAACCCCAAAGCATGTGTGTTTTTAGACGCTGTTATTCAAAACTAATGGGTCCCTGGGTCTTGATACTGGGCTACCACTTTCCTAACTCTATCCCCCTGAGGGGTACAGACTGCAGTTCCTCCATCTCTCTCCTGGGACCCGCTTCTGTGTCCTGATAGCACCAATGCTTGTTATGGACTGAATGTTTGTGTCCCCCTAACAGGAATATGTTGAAGCCCTAACCCCCAACATGATGGTGTACAGAAATGAGGCCTTTGGAAGGTGACTAGGTTTCGCTGAGGTCAGAAGGGGGGAGCCCCCATTACGGGATTAGTGCCCTATTAAGAAAAGGAAGGGCTGCCAGTAGCTTCACCTTGGACTTCCCACTCTCCAGAACTGTGAGAAATATATTAGTGGCAGGAGGCGACAGAACAGCAGCGTTAACAGCCGATGACAGAGATGGAGCTAAACAGAGACTTAATGCAGCCCTGAATGATGGATAATCCTAAAAAGCAAAAGGCTGAAATAGTTGGAAGAGGAGACCTCACAAAATGAAAGGAAAATAGAAAATGTTCATCATGAATGGCGATATAACTTTGAGGATGCAGGGTTTCCCCAGAACCTACAATGGGAACTTGCACACAGGTAGGCATTTAAAAGTATTTGCTGAACCAGATAACAACAACTAAAATCGTTATATGGGGAAAACCAAGCAAGCAACCAGAACAGAACAAATAACTGCAACAAAGTAAGTTGCTACACAGAAAATACAGCATAGAATAGGTTTATCCTGGAGGTTCAGAGTTCTATTGCTCCATAATTAAAATTCCATACCAATTACACCTTTAAAGTTACTATAAACTACTGTTACTTTTATTACATGATGCAATTTATCAGATGTAGAAAGTGTTGTTATAGCAGATTAAGATCTTATCAAGCACTAAACATAAGACGGTTTGTTTACATAACAGAGAACCTATTTTGTTTCTTCTCCAAAACACTGTCTACATCTTGTTTAATGCTCATTTTTAATTATCTCCATATTGTGGGAGGCAATTCTCACAGAGAACACAGATACATAAATGCCACCCTTCCCTTCTGCTGCCGTGAGAGTTCTTTAACTTCCTCTTTCTACCTTCCCTTGGAATCATGTCGGTCCCATCACCAATGACATGAAAACTTAAAAATTTCTCAAAATTTACCATATACCCAAGGCACCCTGAACTCCCTAAAAAATAGGAAGTCTTTGATTAAAAATCAATCTGTCATAGGCCACATAAAGATGATCAACACATTTTATTCTTCTCAGTCCCTTGGATGTTTTTTGTAGATAATAATTAGCTTGATGAAAGGAAACTTGGAACACCCCATGCCTCTCCACCCACTCCACTCTCGATGTATACCACATTCCAAAGTCGCCTGGAGTTAACAATACAACTACCTGCACCTCTAGATTGCTCAGGCCCATGGTTTTCTCCAACAAAAATGTAATAGATATATAATTATCCCTTATTTTTAAATGCAATTAGCCTTAAAAACTGATATGTAAATTCCTACTTCAATGACCAAAGTTATGAAGTACACTTAATCTATCTTCCATTGAGTGGCTTACAACGTAACTTTAAAAATAAACCACAATTCAAAAACTTTCTCCCACAGAAAGGCATTAGAAGCTTATAAAGCTTTCGGAAGGAATAAAACGTGCGTGTGGGCAAATAAGGAACAAGTTGTGTCTTTTGAAGTCAGTCAGTCCACAGCGTAAGTGCTGAACTCTATGGCACTTTTTTAGTCCACACTGTGACTACAGAGCTCCTTGCCCTCATAGTCTGAATTCACACAATTAGCAGAAGAGGTAGGTTAGAAGAGTTCAAGGAGCACTACGTTAGCTTCCATGAGGTTTTTGTCTTTACAATGCAAATCCTGCACATGGAAAGTGCTCCATGAGAATCTGCTCAGTTCACTTCAATACCAGCAACACGAGTTCGCCATTTTTCCCCCCTTCTCGTTTGATGTGTTGTACCTACTATGTGCCACATAGAGCATCAGGGGCTGTGTTCTAAGGCTCACTTTGCCTTGGTTTCTACTCTCAGTGTTCTCTGGGCTAATAATTGGGAGAGATTGCACAGGACTCGGATGATGTTGCCATTCCATGGTCAACACCATGGGAGCACCGTGTGGTCACGTGTGTGTGCGCACGTGTAGAATGCTGTAGAAGCATAGGGGCACTCAGCTTAGGGTGGTGGCTGTGGGCTGGAATGAAAACACAAGACAGCTGGCTTCCTAGAGAAGGCCCTATCCCTCCTCTATCTCAATGATCATATCATTTTTAATTCCCAAAGCACGTTTAATAAGTGAGTTTCATTGCTGCCAGAAATGTTTTAATAAAAATGAACCCAACCAGTATACTTTAAAATAATTATCATGATTTCAAGACTACATATGGGGGTTCCAAATATTAAAATGGTTTTTACATGTGATATTCATACTAAGGTTATAGCACATTTTAAAATAATAATCCTTAAGAGTGTTCCTATCCCACCTTTTGTAGTTTATGTATGATTTACAAATTTACATGTATAATGTGTATAAAATCAGTGCCGAAATGCATATTCTACGTTTCACTCCAGAATCATTTTTATGGCTGTGTACTGCATAATATTTGATTGATAATAGAAATCCTGTCAAAATTCCTACTGTCCCAGTGCCATAACTACAACTCTTTTGATGTATTTGGGTAGGCGAGTAATCACTTTCTAATAGGATTAACTTCACACCTTGCCTAAGTTGACAGCCATCCTGTATCAATAACTTAATAAGCACTGCCGTTTGAAATACCATTCAATTTCACACACCACATACCTCTACCAGCACAACTTGGTGATGCAATACAGAGCAAACCACCTCAGACACATTCTAAGAATAGAAGCATTTTTCTCTTAAGAATATAGGCCAGAGGCTACACAAGAAGACTCCACAAAGAGAAGCCAAGCTACAGATGAGAAAAAGGGAGGTCATTTCTCACATGAGGCTGAAAGGTCCACCTCTAGAACCCTGACCTATGCTCATAGCACTTCCCATGCAAGCTCTGGCCTTCTGCCTACTATTATTAGCAGAGATGGTAGATTTATAGTTTTGACATGGCTACCTACCTGGACTTCTAGGGACTGGAGAACACTTTTTTTTTTGACACAAAACATAATAAAAACTACAAACTAAAATCACTTTGTTTTTGCCACAAACCTAAGCTCCCCAGTAACAAGAAAATTTCGAGCTTTTCACTTTGCTCCTGCTCAATAATTCAACCTTTATCCCAATTCTTTTTTGCTCTCTACCTTTATAATGTTCAATTAGATTTAAAATTTTATGACCACAGACTACAAGAGCATCCAGATAAAAATAAAAGATTAAATGTTGAGAAACAGCTTTGCTCTCTATCAGCTTAAATATAAGCGCTCTACAAAGGGAAGGATGAGAAAGACAAGCTGAGAGCCAAAGAGGAAGGCAAGAGCCCCACCATCACGAGGTAGGGAGGAGTAATGAAAGATAAGCAGAAAAGGAAAAACAATCACATGCCATAAAGGCCAACAGAAGAATTTTAAGAAGACAGTCAAAATAACCCAATATATAGAAGACATACAATAAACATTTTAATGACATAATAGAAAAAAAACCACCCAGGCCATAATGATGCTTCCTCCCTCATCCACCAGGAGGAACAAGGCTATCCATAAATGCCCTGAGGGATCTGGGGCTAAAACTAAAAATGGGAACAGACCCAGGGGTATCATCTTCCCATCAGAGATTGGTCTAAGGAGGCTAAAGAGATCAAGAAACCACCAGATGGCAACACAGAGCCAGAGATGATTCCATTTATTTATCTAGGAATCTACGACACTGGATCACAGAAATGGGCCATGTATCAGCGAAATGTCTACTTTTATGTTTAGTAAAAGATAAGATTAGAGAAATAAAATTCAGTCCCCAAAGAAAGGTAAATACTGAGACTGAAGAAGCTTCTTGTCATTGTGCAGAACACACCTTCAATTAGTAACTGTACCTTTACTGTGTAAATGGCAGAGGAAAGTAATTAACAATTAATAGAAGCTGCCCTCAATTTAAAGCCTCCAAGGGAAGTAATTAAATTTAGTAGAAGCTGTAGCCTCTAAACAAAGATACATCATACAAATACAAAAGGAAACACAGATTTGAATAATAAATGCAAATTAGAAACAAGGCTTGTCTATAGGCTGAAGAGAAATGATCCTAAATTTATTTTTCCTAAGAAATTCTCTGTTCAAGGGACTAGTTTATGGACCTATTTTCTCCCAGGCAAAGGTTTGATCTGAACCCTGGCTGCTGTTTCTTAAGCACAACCTGGCTTCCAGAGTATTTATGCATGCAGATCAGACAGCTTCCTGCGGTTTGAATTAGCTGTACAAGTACCTTTCATATCAATGCAGATATACTCGATATACACAGTGTCAACATTACTACCAGGAATGGAGATCACAAACACTGCTCTGCTTGTTGGTCATGAAATAAAATTGCCAAGCAGAATTTGTGTAGCTCCACAGGGTAAATTAATGCAGGCAACACGGTTATCAGCAGTCTTTAGCCTGCCTCTCTAAGCTTCTAACGGAAACATTTAGGGAGAGAAAGCGTTACATCTGGCTACAGCTGCACATTACATGGTCCATTGAGACTGGATGCTGATGGCTGAACTGAATAACAAACAGCTGGGTATAAATGTAAAAATCAGGAAATCAATTTTAAACACACGTATTTCACAAATCTCCTGAAATTCTAGCACTGTATGAAAAAGAGCAATTAGCATTACAGAACAAAAAAGTATCTCAGTGACGACAATTCAAAAACATACCTGGGCACCCTGGGATCATTATACCTTGGCTGAACTCTCCTGTGTTCCACAAAAGGCAGCGTGAGAACAAACAAAGGTGGTATCCTTGAATCATTTTCTGGCTCTGGTCACGCTTTGGTTGAAAGTCATCAGAAATATCTGAGCTTCCTATTTGAGCTTTCCAGACTGGGGAAAAGTTATTAATTTAACTGAATTGAACAGAAAGGTTTCCCTGATAGTCTCATCTCAGGAGCCACCAACACTGAGCCTAGGTATGTTCACAGAGGGCTGCAGCAAGCAATTTCTAGCACAAGCAATGAGAGTTAGAAAAAAAAGTAAGTTACTGAGACAGCACATTCCTAAGTGCCCAGCAAGGTGCTAATACATTAGAGACACCGAATAAACTTTTGTTACATTTCAAATAGCTTTTCTTCTTATAAGGGTTTAGGTTAAGAAAACGGGTTGGAGAAAGAGCGGCTAGAAATTTCTTTGCTGGGAGGTTTAAAAGTATTAATAATCATTTTTGTGGAAAGTGTTTGGGTTAATCCCACGTAAACTTTTAAAAACTGGCACACATTTGTATTTAAGAAAGCTAGTGGTAGAGGATCAGACATGAGAAGGGGATCACATAATTTATCCAAACTGGGACACTTTTCAGAGTAAAAGGGGGACACTATTAATGATGACGCTAGAGTGACAGGCATAAGCTGGGGCTATCTCAGCACACCAGGTCACATATTCACTGTATCCTGAGTACCAAGGGCATGAAGAGCTTGAGGTCTTATCTGGAATGCCAATGACGTGGCTGCTAGCCCCATCCTCTTTGTTTTCAAACTGATCTGTGCCCACTTGTTCTCAAGATTCTCCAACTAGTGCAAATTAAAGCGCTCTTCTACAGGAAGTTCAGGATGGACTAGATAAAAATACAGATTTCCACTGCTTGCACAAATCATTCTGTAGATCGTACCAGATCCAATCTGACCTAATGGAGTAGGGCTACTACCTACCACTACTGTAGCTTTTTCAGATGGGGAAGGAACTGTAACATTACCAGTTTGGATAAATGTTAGATTTTCCCCCATTACAGGCTAATTGCATTCAATGCAAAAGGCCAAGATCACAAAAGTACTAATGTATATGCACGTTTCCATCAAGAGGCTATGTTTCCTCCTGTGTGCTTAGTAATAAAGAACTCATGGAACATTTTTAAGGAATCTAGGAGAGAGATAGATGTAGCAAAAAACAGACAGCAAGACAGAAAGAAAGAGGAAAAGATGAGTCAGTATTATACTATTTACTTCATCTGATCTACAGGGTGAAGAATGAAGGTCTTCAGAAAGTTAGAACAGTGAAATTCTTGTGACCCAACAAGAAGGTCCTTTTTAAATCCAACATACCTTCAGACAACACAAAAGTAAAGATCCTTTATTTTAAACTAGTGACTGTTTCCCTGAAGAAGAAATAAACAAAGTCAACAGGACAGATAAAAGCTCAGAAGTAACCAAATATTTAACGCTTGTAATTTCACTTTGTAAAATTTTGTAACACCTAGAATAGCCAGCAACCATCCAGCACATTACATGAGACTCTGAGACTGAATATTTGTGTTAAGAATGATGCTGAAGATAAACTCTGACTTGTTCACTGCCAGACATTTTAGATGAACGGAGGAAAAAAAAAAATAAGAACAGACTTTAGTACAGAAAATGCTTAGGTTTGTTTCCACATGACAACACCACAACTGATCAGTTCGGCCAAATAATAGGTTAGTGGTGACTCAAATCCTAAATTCCTCAATTGTCCAACTTAATTTTAACTGTTTGATCTGCAGTACAAACTGTACAGCTGTGACATTCTCTGACTTACACTGTATTTACACCACCTCAGAGGGATCGATTTGCTGCTGCAGAGGCCCACAAGAAACCCTGAGAATTAGATAACTTTAAAAGCTAATTTACTTTGGTTCTAGGCTAATTACATTTCTTAAAGTTAGTTTTGCTGATTGGCTAAGAATCCAAGCTATCAAAAGCCCAGGCACTTAGAGGCATAAACACATAACCTGTCAAAAAAAAAAAGTGCCTTGAACATGAGAGAATATTTGTAATTCACAGAAATAACTCGTGAAATACACAAATGGAATTGCCCTCATTTGTACCTTACAATTGGGCAATTATTTCATATGATGGAGACTGCCTATGTCTTGGAATTTTCACTATAAGGGCACTGCCTCAAAAGCTGCAACAATTCATTTAACTAGAAAAATGAAAAAAAAACAAAACTCTTCTTGGTGTCTTGTATTACATTGGAAGGTTTTTTACTAGAATCCCAAAGTTATCTTATTTCTGCTCCAGGAATGCTAAAAATAATGAATTGGTAACCTTCACATATTACAGTGTTAAACGATCTGTCCAAAACCCAACATACATTTGAGTTTATTATTTATTTTAGAAAATGTGACAACACACATTAGGGCACATCCAACTCACTAGGCAGACATTAACTGTTCACAGTTATGACCCAATAAACATTTCTTTGATAGCTTGTTTGTCCTACCTGTCAGATACGAGAGAATCAGGAACAGCCTATGGGTTTCCTGAGCAAACTTAGTCAACTATTTGTTCTGCTTCTATTTTGGATAAAAGTATCAGAGTAATTTTTCTCTAGTTTTTCAAAGAGCTTGGACTCTGCTATGGCCTGGAAGGTGACTTCCAACATTATGTAACACCACACACATTATAAATCTAATATGTTAAAAAAAATGATGTTATCATCACTTCTTCCTCCTCTCAGTTTTCCATCCAAAACCAAGGAACATCTATGACATTAAATAGCTCCCCGTGGATTTTATAATGTTACTCAACAATGAGCAAAACACTAAGCTATCACATACTACTTCTTTTTAAAAATGCCAAATGGTTCCAAAATTACTAATGGAGTCTTAATCATGTGTCTAGAAGAGTGAAACTGGCCAGGATGGTTTTCTGGTACGATGCCAGGTTCTAAGGGCAAGGAAGGAGTCTCCACCTCCACCGAAGGAGCACATGTTTTTTACTGAGCGCGAGGTAGGGGTTGGGGGATGTGAAGATGACATCACATCACAGGGATGCAGTCGCACCTGCCCCAGGAAGCAGCAGCATGTGTCCCTCAACCAACTCTCTCGACCTTGCCCATCGCACTTGGCTCTAAACCAAACTGTGGTTTCTTGCCTTACATCCTGGAAACGGAGGACTGGTGGGAGGAGGTGCTACTGTGATCGAGTCGACAATGGAGCCAACGAAGTGCTAACAGTAATAGCATTTTCCTCCTGTTACGTGATCGCTGGGAACCCAGCATTTTGACAAAGTGTTCAAACATCGGCGAATAGAGTTGGTATCATGTAGTTGAGAGCCATGGTATTGGGCCTTATAGTCTGACTTCTGAAAGCCTTATAATGAGGGTGGAGTGGATATACATTCCATTCTTTGGCTGTATTTCTGTTCAACAAAGCCTGCAATTTTCAGTCACTTGAAAATGTAATTATAGATAATGTTTGCATCAGTGGCAAGAATACAATAAGCACACAGGGCATGAAAACTCCACTCAAATCACATCCTCTTAGGTTATGCCTGCCAAGAGTAAAGGCATTTCGACAAGCTAATGTTCGGTATAGAATGGCTTGTGGGTTAGACCAACCCAGGCATGAATTCTACTCTAACTTTACCATTATCCCTTCCTTCACGCTGGGTATCTACACACGAGACAGAAATTTATGATTTGCTTGAAGCTCAGAATCCTGTCCAATGTTTATGCACTTGAGCACAAAGCTGTGGAGAGGCTGAAACTGTAAGGGCACTTGAAAGGGACTAGGTACTACATGGGAGCTGGTCACAACTGTCAAGTATCTAAAATCCATCAACATCTTGCTTGGAGACTCACTTATTCTATCGCCTACTTACGTATGACCCCTTACGAAGAAGGGGGTAAAAATGGATATAAGTGTAGAAAGGATACAGCATAAAGTCACCAAATTAGAGGGTCAAGGGGACCAAACACCACCTGAGAGCCATTTTTCTAATTCATAAGAAGGCATAGTAAGGGCTGCAAAAGACCATGAGAAAGGCCAAGTGTTCATCTAAATCAGAGGCAAAAATTAAAAAACTGGAAGTAAATGGGAGAAAATGCCAGGTATCTAATGAAGTCCTCAAAAGAAACCTCCTCATAAAATATACCATTATCATCAATGAAGAATAAGTATCCACCTTGACATTCAATGTTAATGGCTTCCTCATCTCAGTAGCAAGTAAGACTCTGCCTCAGGCATTTAGAGATCTTGACAACAGCTTTGGGGCCCCTTTCCACTGAGTCATCTCTTATAACACTCTTGCCTTCTAGACTCAGATATTGGTCTGGCTGTGAAATAACACCAACAAAGAGCAACTAACATGAAAGAGCACATAAAAAGCAGAAGATTATTGGGTCACAGCTCAAAACCTCTATTTCACACTCAAAGCCTACATACTCAGCTGCCAATCTGCCAACCTATCTAGATTTTCAACCTGTTTATATCTAAGAATCCCTCAAAAGACTTACAAGCAACCACCAGGGCCAAACTTCTAGGCAACGCAACAGAAGGACCTCAAGCTTTGGAAATGACACAGGCCAGCACATGCTTGGGTTTTCAGCACCACCACCTTACACAACACCCCAGCATCTTCACTCGCAAAATGGCAATGACACGACCTACCCTGCAAAATTTTTCTGAAGATTACTGGTAACATATAAATTCCTTAGCCTGATGGCTGGCTCCTGGTATATCCTAAATTAAGAACTAATATCGTACAATATGGCAGAAAATATAACCAAAGGAAGGCAGCATCCCTTAAAATAATTAGAATTAAAAGAAACACACACCAAAAAGCAGCATACGGTTGTCAAGGAATTAGTTTGGTTTACACTAGAAAACAGTTCTTGGCTTCTGAATCTGCACTATTATTATATTGAACAGAGAACTAGAAATAAATTTAGATCAAGAGTAGCATATCCTTAGGAGACCTTTAAAACAAGACAGAGGCAAGATAAAGGCATGGCCATGGCATGGCTTTTTGGCTAACAAAAGTCCAATTTTGGTCACTATTTTTAAAATACCTGGCCATAAACTGTTGGCCCAACCAAAGTCACCCTATAAAGTTAATTAGACTTCTTTGACACCAATACGATAAAATGTGCTGATTACAAAGTACCAATTAGTTTGTATATAAACATTTGAAGTATGTCTGGCCCCAAACTCCGAAGATTTTGCCAGCTTTCGGACACAGACCTAGTCTTCCTTTCATAACACTCTTAGAAACAGCAGTAATCTCTGATATTGCCAAAGTCACGCCCCACTCCCCAGCAATGACCCCTGGTTCACCCCAATGTCAAGTGCTCTGTTACGTGAGGCCAGAGATTCTGCATTCTGGAGGTCACGTTCACCCCCTGGAGAATGCCTGCACAGTCAGTATCACACTCTTAGCCACAGCAGATGCCACGTATTCCCCTGGCCAGCCACGGTAGATATTCCTCAATCAATGGATTCACACTGCATCTGGTCGTGTCTGATCTAAGACAATCAAGTGACTTACAACATTAGGAGCAAATTCTCAAACCAAATGGCAGCTCTGACCTCTTAGGACTCCAAGGACCCTATAAGTTATATCAGGAGAAAGAAGTGCTTGTTTATTAACCACAAAAACAGAATAACTAGGATGCACCCTGCAGCTGGGCACACCACACACACTATATCCCTTGTCTTAACCCTATGCACCTTGTAAGACAAAAATCTGATTCCTTGTCTAGGAAGTTTCTACCTATGGAGATGCACCTATGCTCTCCAGGTGTCCTGAGCACCTGAGAGGCCATTAGTCAGGCTATAAGGTCTACAATACATCACCCTCCCAATACTCCTGCCATCAAAAGTGCTTCCTTAATGGCCAGTTTTTTCTTCTAGGGTTAGGACTCCCATGATGTCAGAACTAGCCTTCATATTGTGCAGCTGATCCTCTTCCCATAAGAAAATCAGGATCTACTTCATGGGGCACAGAGACGGGCTTTTCAGAATGCATATGTGGAGAGACTGGATGGAGATACTGCCTTTGCTTCAATTCATCCCAGGATGGAAGGTCTGACCACAACTTCACAGTTGGAACGTGAACCATATTTTATTTCTCAATCATTATGCACGAAGGAAGGAAAAAAACCCAGCCTTTATGAAAGTGTCCTGGGGACTGAGTATTTTCTGAAAGTTCACGTGGGAGCAACACTGCTTTATGGATCTCTGCCTGGGTAAAAAGCACGAATGTTCTGAGGAAGAAAACATTAACTGTTCAGTTGTAATAAGTTCCACTCTATTCAATTCTCCCAGGACACATAGGTGAATTTGTGGTCAGTTTTAAGTACCAGGAAGCTATAAAATATTTAGGTTGTCATTTCTTTCCCAACATTAGTCTGACAATAATATACTGTGGGACAGGTAAGAAGCATATTTTATTATCCTTATTTTCTAGATGAGGAATCTTGACAAGTCAACTGAGACCTCAAGTAGGCATGGAACAGACCAGAAGACAAGCCAGGAATTCTCATGAGAAGCCTGCTTAGTAAAGGACGCCTAGCCTTGCAGAAGACTCTTCCACCTTGTCACTTGGAGAGATCTAAAGCAACGTCCCCAGTGATTCCATTCCATGACACATAGAACAAGCATCCCTGACAAGCAAGAACAATCCAAGAGTAAGTTCTATCTATTAAAAATTAAGACACATGCATAGCCAATAGAATTAAAATGGTCACTGTATTAAGAAAAATGGTTTCCTAAACTCTTCCTAAAAGGTAAATTCTGTGGCCAGTGCTGAGTCAGGGAAAAGAAACAACTTGCCTCTTAGTTTCTCTTCCAACACAGTTGTTTGTGTAAAGGGCCTCTAAGATACTAGAAGTAAAATCCCCTCCCAAAGTGCCCTAGGAATACAGAAAAGAAAGACCACCACCCATCGGATGGTGGTAGCAACTTTTTGACATCTAAGTGTAAAAATGAACAAAAAGGACGAACAAGGAGTCGGGAAAATATGGGTTTGTTATGGAAAAGAAAGAAGAATCGTGACAGGTAGCCTCATGATGCAACATTAGGACAGAGTGAATATTTAGGAACTGGTTTGAGATGGAGCTGCCAGCAGCATCAGACAGCACTCGGGCTTCTCAAAGGACTCGTGCATGTTCTCTCTAAATCCTGACACCAACACAAGACGGCTGAGTGGACAATGAGAGTCATGAGGAAAGATGTTACCAGCATGGACTGAAGTGAATCACTGCAGTTGGAGGCCTCCTGGTGACAATTTTGAGAAAGCAAACACAGCTGCAGCACAGCCAAATATAGCTGGCCAAGACAATGACATCCATAAAGTTAATCATTCTGAAATATGCTCCCCTTATGCTCAACCCAAAAACTCAACACCCCTTCTGTAATGCAGGAAGTCAAAATAGTTTTTATGCACAGAAACGTGCAGCTGCTCCACTGGAATGTGCAGTAAGTGATGATCTAGGTGCTTTGATAATGCTGTTCTCTCTCAAGGCTCCAATCCTGAGAGCTACGCCATGGACGGAGACGGCCCCTTCTCTTGAAACTTAGGAAACCGCTCAGGGAAAAGGATAATAAAATGGTCTTTAGAGGAGATGTTTTAAATAGCTATAAATCAGGAAAACATAAAGGTAAAAGAAAACCTCAGAAAAAGCTGTACTGTCGGTGACCTTGTTGAATCTAGACAGGGATATACAGAAAGAACCAGGAGCGAAGAGTAAAACAAGTAAGTACAACTAACTACATCCACATTAGCCCCCTACCAAATGCTTTCCTTTCTGCTTTTTCATACCATCTTTCCCTTCTATTATTCCCCTAAGATTTTTCAAGGACAAAATGAAGTGTCAGATTTCAACTTGTACTTGTTTCACTTGCTGGGCACTCAATGCCTTCCTCTGAGTTCCAAAGAGAAAAAGAGAGAGAGGGAGAGAGAGAGAGAGAGGGAGGGAGGGAGGGAGGGGGAGAGAGGGGGGGGGAGAGAGAGAGAGAGAGAGAGAGAGAGTGTAAGTAAGTTGATCTACACCAATTTACCCCATTTAGCCTTATAAATATCCTGTGAACAGTTCACCTTTTTAAGATCATCAGTTTACTTGGGCTGGACTCCCATTAGACAGTCAAAATTTCAAGGACTCCTTTCAACAGCAACAGGGGGCCATGGGACAAGGACACCAATCACATACAATGGTGGCAGCAAAGCAGCACAAGGTAAGGAATTCGGTCTGGCCGGCACCAGATGCATCCACACAACAAGAAAACATACATTTTAGGACCCTGATTTTTCTGTGAAGAATCTTTTTTTTTCCCCTACTCTTACTCTAAAACACCTTCAGAGTAGCAACATCTCAACTGCAACTGAGAAACAGAGATGTCCCCAAATCCAAGGATTCTGCTGCAGGGAGAGACAAGACCACTAAACTGGGAAGGGTCTCAGCTTTCAACCCAGCAAGACATGGCAAGACGACCAGAGTGAATTATTTTTCGCCTTTAACAGAAGTGACCATGAGGTGGTCAGCGACAGACTCGAAACACAGTCCTAAGACCTTTCTCTAGCAGCGTCCCTAATTCGCAGTACAACTTTGGTCAAATCTGAAACCTTCCTGAATCTCAAATTTGTTAGTTATCATGGTAGTAATATGTAAAGACATGTCACGTTGTACAACAATTTCATAACTTCTAAAACCATATGCCTTTTAACAGCAGATATTTTAAGAAAGTGAAGAATTATGCTCAATATAGGTTTCAATAAATACATATTTATATTCACACATATACATCCATACATACACACATATATCTTATGCCTATTGACCACAGCCAGGTAAACTACAAAATATTTTTCTCTTTTAGCCTGAAGGACCAACTGATTTTCTTTGTGGCAGATAAATGAGGTTCAACTTTCCTGCTACAGAGGAAGACTATGAGAAATGAAGACATAACTCACAGAAAAGGATACAGAATACCACCTGAAAATGTAATGAGTTTAATCCAAGCTATGAACTTTCTTTAGAAAAAGCATGGAAATCAAGCCTCTTAGCAAAAAATCATAGAATTTGAGACTTACTATGTCAGGTGAGGTACTACTCAGAAGTACACTGCCATGGTACTAAAAATTTTAAGCTGTCCAAAAGTTAAGTCAAAATGTCAAATAAATCAGCTGAAGTTAATTGCATTCTCTCTGGGTAGTGAGTCACCACCTTCATCTGTGAAAGTAGGAAATATTCAGTCTTATTTGAGCTTGTAAATGTCAGACAAAGCAGCTGCTGGGCTGGGGGAGCTTGATTTCCAAGGTTATGACAGCCAGCCATACCCAGTCTCACTGAGCAGACAAACCTCTTGGACTTCAATTATCAAGACTTAAAATCGAAACACTAAACGCATCCCACTTTTAAAGCACTATTACCATGAAAGGAAGCCTGGTCAATTGGTCATCCATCTGGGTGACTCTTCCCTGCTGCTGACCCAAATGAAGCACAGATTATTTAAACCTAGACCTGTTCAGAATAGATTTCTTTATTTAAAATATGACCTCAAGTTAAAGTCCACATAAGCCTGGTAGGAAACTATAGAATAAGAAACTGAAATATTTTAGTCTAAATATAGCCTAAGATTTATTTACATAAATCTTCAGGTGAAAAAAAAAATAGGTCTAATAATTTGCTGGTAAGTTGGCTCTGAGGCATTCATTCAAATGGAGTAATTAAAATTTAACCAAAACCCGAATTTGCACTCATATGTCACTTTGAAAGCCATACGATTACATATTTATTAGCATTACATTTTAAATTATCAACAGATTTTAAAACATCCCTCTCAGTATCTGAACATAATACACAATCTGCAGTTCATAAAAGAGACTGTTCATAAAACTCCGTGTTGGCACTTCGAAAGAGTAAATCTCAAACATGCTCACCAGGCATTTCAACCACATAACTGGAATTGTATTTCTATAAAAATAGTTCCAGTAATCACTTTCTGTCATGGAGTGAGAACAAATGGGGAGAGCGAAGCTGTTCGAAATCTCCCTAAGTGTTTTCCCCCCTGTCTTTGAAAAGTCCTTTAGGAAGAGTATAAAGCTCACACTAAATGAAAAAGACACTCCCAGGAGGAGAAGGAAGTTTCCATCTCTTCCCATGTAGAGTCAGAGCATGAGGATACCGGATGGTGCAATTGAACAGTGATGCTGCTGAAGAGGAATAATTATTTTACAATTACCTGAGAGCATCACATTTACTGCTCTAATTAGTTTTTGTTTCCCACAAAGGTTTTCCCAGGAACGCGCAGCTCCATTTCTCTTACGTTCACCCAGAGCCTTTTCTTAAGGAAAAATAAAAATACATTTTCTGCACGGCTACACAAGTAGCACGCCACTGATGCCGGCTTCATTATATTCCTCGGTACCCTCCTTGATAGAGGAAACAAACAGGATGGCATGAGAACCTGTAGGTGCCAATGAACTGGAAATCATCAGCAGTTTCCAAACCCTCCCTTCTGCAGTTTCATAAAAACAAATATTACACCGAAAAATACCCAACTCTTTGTAGGTTAGGTATTTCGTAATCCAAAACCAAAAAGCAACAATGTGACTTTCCCTCCCCTGGAAAAACAAAACCCTCCAACAGTAGTATTCTAAAGTGGAGATTCAGTACTGAACATAAACAACATCCATGGCTTGTTAATTTTGCTCCTGGAAACGTTGAAAATATAACATTTTCCATCCAGATGCAAATAAGATAAAGGATGCTTACAGTATTAACATTTGTGAAAGTCTGTTTCAGTTTTTGTTGTTTTTAAAAATAAATTCCACAATGACATCAGATTTCCATTATATTTGGTCTCCTGAGTCTACATATAAAGTCTCCACAGTGAACACTACCCTGAATTTCTGCACAATAGCTCTATCATATCATGTGCTGGTTGTATTCCACTCAAGTGTATCGGATCATTTTGCATGCCAAAACATTACCTGTCTTTTTATGAGAACTGAGTGAGTGTTTAATTTGTAAGAAACAAAAACAACGGGTAAAGAGAAATGAAAAGTTTGGGATTTATGTTAAAAAAATAAAAAAGGAAGGAGATTGCAGTCTTTTATCACAGGCCAAATACAGTGTTGTTATAGCTGTTGGGGGAGGGAAAAAAAACAACACTGTGAGGTGGAAAACATCCTAAATGATCCCATGAAATCTTAATTACTAGGTTCATGTCTGAAAATCCTATCTACCTTTTATCTTGTCTTTCAAGGGTCTTGTTTCCCCAGTTCACTACATCTCATCACCAATAATCTCAATCCAGCAAATTACAATTAAATAGCAAGATTTAACAATTAAAATACTACCTCTGCCCAGATCAAAGATAACATGAGTGTTCTAAAAAGCCACTGTGGGATGAATTCTTGGCTTCAGAAAGTAGCTGGTACTAAAATACATACTATTAACCAAGAAATCCCACCTGAAAATGTATTTTTAAATTTTTCCTTAAAGAACCATATGCAAAGCCCATCCTTTAGAGTTTTGTCTTTAATTTCCTTTCATAACCATCATGGAACCAAGTAATAAATGTCAGTTATCTCAGTATTTCATTATTTATATTAATAACTGCATTTTCCAAATATACTTTAAATGCCTATGGGGGGTTGAGAAAAGGGGTCCACTGCTTTTGATTTTCATCTTGCTGCTACCTCATAAACCAAAAAAATTTAATTAAAATATATTAATAGTTAATGAACATATGGAATAACTGTGAATTTGAATCAAATCTGAGTATAAAATGATGCTTCACATACATTAATCCTAAATAGCTGATATTTTATTTCTTATGATGCTCAATCATTCCCATGTGGCACAATTTTGGTTCTCTGATGAAAATCTATGTCATATACTTTAATTCACAGTTCTCTCTTCTCTCCCCCTCAACATGTACCACTGCACATGTGCACACACTTGAAAACCACAGCTTTACCATTTACTGCCTATGGGGGTGGCCAAGCAGGTAACCTCTTTAATCATCATCCATAAAATGGGGATACCATCAGGATCAGAGATGATATACATAAAATATCCTGGCACATAGTAGGTATTCAACTTAAAGACTCATATTTTGTCATTTGGGGGAAGCAGGACTTACTGTACCTCCCTGAAACACTGCCCCTCTAATTGTTTCTTAATCTATAAAATGAGGCCTGATGATATGGTCTTCAAAGCCCCTTTCAACTTTCACAGTGATGGCCTTAGGACCTCCTTTCAGTTTAATGATATACTGGTATTTTGCCAGTTATTTTAACTTGGGAGGACTTACTCTCAACAAAAAGTCTAACTCATCAAGCTGATGAATTTACAGTCTGGATAGCTTTCCTCCTTTTCAGTAAGGTTAACAACCAAATGTGAAAAAAATATTAAGATTTCATTTTAATTTACTGGTAGCCTCTTCTCAGTATCTTATTTTAATATCAAAAACCTGAACTAATACTTTTTAAGCTGCATTTATAAATTTTTCTACTCATAACCTTTTACTTCAAAGACATTATTTCTCGGTTTTGTTTAAAAATACAAAAACATTTAGAAACCCATTTATGTACATCATTAAAAGGTGAAACAAAGAAACACTCATCCCCACCCCATCGAAAACCAGCTGCCCCAGTTTAATGGAATTAAAAAATCAGTTCCTATTTTCATTATGCTTTGTTGCAAATAGTATTCTATAATAGCACAAAGGCAACGAAACTTTAATAGTCAAGATTATTTAAAATGTCCATTTCCATTACGTTCTGATACTGAATGTTTAAAACCCCAAAACCTTGAAGCGTATGTTGGAGCAATTCTATACCACTACAGAGCCTTAAATGAGCTGGGCTCTTTAAACCCTGGATGGCTCGTGGGGCCATCGAGCGTAATAATTCATCTCAAAAGCTATTTGTTCATCTGCCTTGAGGACTCAAACATATTACATCTTGAAAACTTATCTAATATATTCTTGTGGGAAAACGCCATAGAAAATGTTCTGCTGCTTTAGAAAAATCAACACCAGAAAAGCCCCCATGCTTTATTTAAGTTCCTTTTAGGAATACGCCAATATCTAACAGTCTGCAATTTAGTCCAAATGGCAATATACCACACATGACAACCAGTCCCGGAAACAATAAATCCACACAGCTATCTTCTCAAGTCTATGAATATGGCAATAAAATATGACGCCCAGGTGGGCTTCAGACATTTTCAACTTGGTATATTCCCTCCCACACACCTCTATCACTCCAATACAATCTCTAAGAGGAGTTAATTAATTACAACCTATTTTAGAAAACATGCTAGTGTTTTCGGGGCTGTGGACACACAACAGTTATCTTAGAAACAAAATTATCATCTACAAATCCTCTTTTTTCCTTTAGTTCAATTAAGCAATAGTTGACAAATGCTGAAAACAATTTGGGTTTGATTCCTAAGGGAAATAACTAACATTTGCAAGAGAAATGAGGTAGAAGTCACAGAAGGATTTGTACAGCAGACTCCATGGGTAAGATACCAAGGTTTTGTTCAGAGCCAACAGTCTGAATAAGCCACATTCATTCACCAAATGAAATGGACAAATTAAATTTTCATAATTCATAATTTAATTGACAAGAGACTGCATCTTTCAGAGGCCATTACCACTTTAAATTCATAAAGCATTCATTAGCTAGATATATTATGGTCACTTAAGTAGCAGGTGACCATAAATTCAAATTCATGATCAAGCTAATTCTTTGCTTCAGCCCAGACACTCTAGCCTATAGAGGAGAAAACACAGAAAACTTCCAAACCAGCTCATACACAAACATTATGTTTCTATATAGAGATCTATTTTAAGGGGGGCCAGGACAGAGATCTCCTAAAACAAATACGGAAATGTTACTCATCAAGATTAATTCCTCTGAGAAAACTGCCAAAAGGAATTCAATATTAATTTATGTTATCTGATTATCTCAGTTGAGACAATGGAACCTCAATGTGTATTAGCAAGTTAACATTCTTCACATCGACTGAAAAGACAACTCCCATGTAACAGATTCTATCATTCCCCTCCCCCACTTTTTTTTTTTTTTTTGTCCTTAGCAACTCAAATAATTGGCCACTGCAGAGTTTCTCAAAAATCTCTCAAGTCTTAACACTTTAACATAGTAGAAAAAGAATCTAGCATGGTAGGGGGGAAGTTAGGTGCCAGGGAAATGGATCATAAAGCTTGCAATGGCCTGTACATTGCAGGATATATACCATACGGTGCAAGAGTATGGATGTGAAGTCGTACCTCGGTTAGAACAGAAAACATCCTATATGTACTCTTATGCTACGTGCCCTTTTTTTATCCCACTGGATTAACTGCAGCCTAGATGCACTGTGAAATTTCTCGATCAGAGAGAATCTTACATACGCCCTGTCTAAAAAGGACACAGACCTTTTGGTCCCACTCTCAAAATCCTTTTTCTCTCTTTAGGTTTTCTTTTCATAACATGCCTGAAATTCAAGCAGATCCACGAACTGACAGCCCCTGAGCTAGTAAGAGAAACTTTCCTATCAAGACTAACAAGCCAGATAAAAATTAGACATGCTTTCCATTCCTCAGGAATCCCAGCTCTCTACTTCTTCCAATAAACGCTCTGCCCTAGTTTGACGACATGTGAAACAAGCAGAACCGCATTAATTATTAAATTACAGACTGCACATCAGACAAACCATCGTGATTACGTAAAAATTACCTCTAATTTCTGCAATAGAGTACACCTGGCTAGTTCGACGCTTTCTAATTACTCCTTTTCTCCCGCTGCCTCCTCTTTTCTCCTTCCCTTCTCCCACTTTGAGAAAGCAAGCTTTGCAAATGGAAAGTCAGACGAGCGGGGAAATTCGCTAAGCACAGATCTGCAAACGGGCCACGAGGGCTCCATCAGCTCGGCGCTGCAAACGCCACGAGCGTGCACACTCGCACGCGCGCACCCCGCCCGGGACCCCGCGCCCCGCTCGCCGGTCCCCGCCCGGTGCCCGGGACGCCGCGCCCGCTCGCCGGTCCTCGCCCTGACCCTCGGAGACCCCGCCCGGTGCCCGGGACGCCGCGCCCGCTCGCCGGTCCTCACCCTGACCCTCGGAGACCCCGCCCGGTGCCCGGGACGCCGCGCCCCGCTCGCCACACCGGGACCCGGGGACGCCGCGCCCCGCTCGCCGGCCCTCACCCTGACCTCGGACCCCGCCCGGTGTCCCCGCTCGCCGGTCCCCGCACCGCTCGGCGCCGCGCCTCCGGACACTCTCCCCTCGTCCCCGCGTCCCGCGCCGCCCTCCGCAAGCCCCGGGAGGCGGCGGGCTCCGGAGCGGCCAAGTCGCGCCCGGGCGCCGCGCGGCGCCTGCCGGCTCTGAGGGGAGCTCGGCCGCGCGGCCGCTCGGCCCTCGGGCGCGGCGGGCCGCCGGCTCCACTCACATTCTGTCAGGAACGAGCAGGCGGCCCTCGACCATCATGTCCGGGAGGAAATCCAGCTTGAAGGCAGAAGTCATGTTCTCGGGCGCACGCGGCGGCGGCGGCGGCGGCGGCGCTCGGGCGGGGGGCGGCTCTGCGCGCGTCCGAGCGGCCGCGGGCGGCGCGAGACGGGCAGGGACAGGTGCGCGCGGCCTCCCCCGGCGGCCGCCGAGCCGGCACTTGTCACATTCTCCCCCTCGCGCTCTCCGCCAATCCCCTCCGAAAGCCAGCGCCGAGGCGGCCGGCTGCCCAGCGCCAGGTGCGGCGGGCGGGGCGGAGCTCCCCGGGCGCCCGCCGCCGCCGCCGCCGCTTAACCCCTGCGGGCCCGCCCCGGCCCCCGCCCCGCCCCGCCCCGGCCCGGCCCGCGGCGCGCGGAGGGACCCGGGCCGGCGGGGCGCGGCGTCTCCCGACGCAGCCAGGCTTCCCGGGCCCCCGCCAGCCTCCCGACACGCACACCGGCTCTGCCCCGCGCCACGCAGCCCCCCGTGCCCACCGCACCTGGCGCGAGGCCGCGGCGGCCACTTGTCGTAGGGTTAGTGCCACCCACTGCCGGGCCAGAGCCCGATCCGCTGCCACGCCAGAACCCCGCTCCCAAACCCGAGCCGCAGGAGACCGAGTCTCTCCACGAGGTTTTGTTTCGACGTTCCTGGGCGGGCTACGCCGGCCAGGGTGCGGACTAACGACCACAGAAATGGTAATTCGTGGTTCAGGCAAAGTAAATGCCGGCTGCGTGGCCCAAGTGGCATTTAGGGACTTATCCCAGTTACTGGTATGTGATTCGTGATGATGTCGATTTACAACGTAAAATATGCCATGGAGTCCTGCACGCTCGTGACTACACTGTGAAAAGTTCACTTTAACCCGGATAACCAAACCGCCGAACGACAAGGAGAACAATAAATCAGAATGTCGCCTTATACACTAAGACGACCAATCCGCGCCTCCCCAACTGCACTTGCCTTTGGTGTCATCTTGAAAACACTAACAAGAGACTGAAAACAAGAAACAGTCATACGTCACGTTGTCTTTTTAAACTGATAAATCACGAACCTGCCGTTTCCTAGTATTTAACACAACGATTAAAAACCAACAGAGTGACTTCATGAGTCTTAGGCCACGAAGCTTAAATACCCATTTAAGACTTGTGACTGATTTACTAATAGGAATTGAGGGAAAAAAAAGGCAGCATGCTTATTACACCTGAACAGAAAAGCAGGTGAGTTTAATTTTTCCAGGTGATTTGTGTAAATTCCTGGAAAATAAGCAGTGTATAAGGCGACATTCTGATTTATTGTTCTCTTTGTCGTTGGGCTGTTTGGTCATTTGGGTTAAAGTGACCTTTTCACAATGTAGTCACAAGTGTGTAGGACTTCATGGCATATTTTACGCTCTAAATCAACATCATCACAAATTACATACCAGAAGTGTACAGTTTCCCTCTTATGGCAATCATCACTTTATTGTATTTTGTAATAGCATATGTTAAACTTGAGGGTAATGTATGTATAAATTTAAGTGTGTATGTATACACATATATATGCCTATATACACACACACACACTATGATTTTGTCTGAAAAATCTGATTTCCACTCTAGATTGTTAAAAAAAAAAAAAAAAATCAGGTCATTGTGCTGGGAAGCTTGTCTTACTTCTCACAAATTAAGGCCTGCCTGAGGATACAGCCACACTAGCCAGAAGGTTAAACAACCAAGTAGTTTAACCAGTAGTTAAATGTATCAGACACAATATGGAGAAAAGATGGTTTTCATATTTTTCTCACCAATTTCTTGTGTGATAATGAGAGCTGACTATCTTTAGAGGTTATGAAGGGAAACAGATCTTTACATATTAACTTTAAATCCACATATCAATTTTAAATCCAGGCTTGCTAGATTGAGCAATATGGAACAACAGGCCTGGAACAGTCAATTAAGCCCACACATACTTAATTGACTTGGTTTCCTTTGTCAGCTGAACAACATATCTGGCTTTTGACCTTCTAATTCCAAGATAGTTAGATGTAGGGCTAAACTAACCTTCATTTTAAAAATATTGCCTTTCTTGAGAAGCTACGTTTAGGCTCACAAGGAATTGAGAAAGAGCTGCAATAAAATGAATTCTTATGCCCCCAAAAGCCCAACCTTGTCCCAATACTACTCAGCTACATTTCTTCCCAACCCCAGCTACTGCTGGCTGCCTTTCAAATTAGAAGATCTTAGTTGGTCTTTCAATTATCTCAATAAAGTAATTAGCTGGATAAATGAAGACAAGCCTGATAGTTCTTGGTTTTCCCTATATTATTTACATAAATCCCTAACGTCTACAATCAGCTGACTATGTAACAAATTTAAGAAAGAACACACAGAACCGGTCTCCAAAGCAGAAGCAAAACACAACTGCATTAATCAAAAAGAAAAATATTTTCAAATAAGCTATGCACTAAAGCTCCATATATATCTACATTCTATAAGGTAGAAAATGCTTCATTAACACGTATACTGCTGAAATATTTATTTTCTCCTTAATTGCATGTGAATTAGTTAGAAGAAGCTATAGGGAAGCCCTCTTACTGACTTAAGCCTTCTCAGCAGTTTGTTAAATTCTAGCCTCAAATCCCTTGAGGCAATAGTGGATTCAAAGCAGCTTTTAATCATACTATAAGGAGGGTGAAGTAGTATGTAAGTAGGTCATGGAGAGAGAATTACAAGTGCATAGGTTATTGCCTTATTTAACAACTACTGTGTAACATAGTTTTCAAAGCACATTTGCTTTTGCCATTTCAACTTAGAAGCAAAACCAGGGTCAAATATAAAAGAAAACTCACTCTACATGGGATACAGTGATGTGCATCAAGAAAAGCTTATGGAGCGTAGCTGAATTTAAATACTTTGGCTGCCAAATAACATAAATAATGTGATTGCATAGGCACTTGATGGAGGTGCCAGAGGGAAACAAAATACTCACATACACGCAGACACCCCTATAAGGTTATTCACAACAGTCTTCCAATTGTAGCTTTCACTTCTAATATCTGTTGTTTCCATGATCACAGCACACACACAAGAGCCGTTGTTTAAAAAAAAAAATACGAATTTCCAAAGCTCTTGAGAAAACAAAACAGAAACACCCAACCAAATACCACCTGATGAAAAGCTTTACATTTCTCATTTCACTGCTTTGGTAGAAAGAAGAAACAATCTAAAAGCAACTCAATGGGGCCCCTTTTTAAAATTTTCATGCAGTAATGAGCCATCAGGTATCATGTTTTGGCAGTTGGAGTTATTTGGCAGACAGCTCCACTGGGCCGCTGTTGAACGCTCGGGTTCAATGAAACTATTTTATAGCCAAAGATCTTCTCGACAGCACTGACAGGGATGAGGGCATTGGTGGCCCCCCCCCCTCATGGACATGAACTGGTTGGTGACACCACCCTGTGCTGACATCACTGGGGACCAGACTGTCTGGAACAATGAAGTTTCCTGGTAGTTTTAGCTCCATTGTAAAAAAAAACATAAGCTCTTCCCTAGCCCCATCCCCCTACCTTCCCTAATTGTCTCCTTTTTTTAATCAACTTGCTATTCATTTCCCAAACAAAAGGCAATTCAAGAATTGGAAGCACTTCAAGGGAAAGTTTCTGAATGACCTCATTTCATATGAGGCCTTCCAAGGCAAGGGAGTGCATTTGCAGTTTCAGTTCCCACTTCTCTCTTCGTCCCCACATCTCATACTGAGTTTCGTCCAATGGCCATTGTTTGAGCACTGAATTATCACTAGCATTAAAAAAAAAAAACAAAAAAAAAAAACTCTCAATAGAAACAGTGCTAACAAAATGCATTTGTACATAGAGTACACTCTGCTTGAATTGGAAGAATCCTTTTCCTGCCAGCCCAATCAATGAACCAGAACATAGCCCATGGACCATAGATCTTTCAACATTTTTGCACAAAGTTCATACTATAAATTTTGAAACTGGTGCCTCATATATGGAGATTAATGTGTATAACCAAAGAGTTAATTTTCTTCTCCTACAGACAACCCTGTATCTTTTATGACAAATTTCCATTTTTTTATTATTCCTCTACATAACTGCCCACATAGCAATCTCTGTAGAAGCAGAAAGAAGCTCTCAGCACTGCAAGAAGAGAACAAAGATGGACCAGCACTGTTCCGCTGACTCAAATGTAGCCGTCTTTACTGAAGGATTTCTTTCCCCCTCGCTTTTGGCTAGGCATTACAAACCAGAATCCAAAATATCTTTCCCCTATCACATTTGCAAATTCAAATTTTATTAGCATAGCTGTTTCAGTTTTAAACACACAATAACACACACACACAAAAAAACACCAACAAAGAAACAAAAAACAAGCCCAGTGTGCTCAGAGCCATTTGGAGCAAGACATACAGGCCGTAGAAGGGGATTCCCCATCATTTCCAGGCAATAAATTTGAAATCCACATGAATTTTAACTACCTGAGAGAATATCTGACTTTGTGACCATGTGTTTGTTCTTGGCTTACTCCAGTTTCATTAGCAACTTGCAAAAACAAACAATTTTTTCAATGTGCTTTAAAAAAACACCCAAACAAATCCTTAAGTGATACATTGTAAATGTATCTTTTCTAGGTTCCATAAAGGTATAGCTTTAAAAATAAACATTTCTATCACAATCCTAAGCTTAAAATGATCATTTTTTTCCCTATTTTGAAAGCTTCTGGAACAGCAACATTGCATATTCCCAAAACAAATTAAGTACAATTAAATGTCAATAAATTTTACTTTTTTTGAAAAAAAAAAAAAAAAGAATATTAAGTAGTCGCTCTCCCTTGAGACCAGCTTCGACTGGCCTTTTGCAAACTTGTGTTTTCTGCATCTGTTTTTAACAGAGCCCAAATACACCGTGGTGAATTTATGTCCCTCATAAAGAGGCCCTCCCACTAACAATGGTTCTTGGGATACATACCTGCGCACTCCCAAGTGAGACGCCCCTCTGAAGTTTCCAGAAGCTTCCATTCCAAGGGGATGAAATGTTACTACTGTGGCTCTCTCAGACCCCGAGCCCAACCATCTCATTACTTCCCTCTCTAACTTCCCCTTCCCTCTTTCCCCTCTCTCCATTGTACCAAGGCTGCAGCCTGGTTTTTTTTCCCCCCCTTTCTCTTTCTCCTCCCCACCCCTTTTTATTCTCAAATGGGAGACAGATAATGGCAGAAGCTTTCCTCTTCAGCTGCCTGTCTGAGGAGGTGAGAGATACCAGAGTGAAGACAGCAGTGGTGGGTTGCTTATCTGCGAGAGAAATCAAGTTTGACTTGCCTTGACCAGGGCTGACTTCTCAACTAGGAACAGCTGTCTCTGCCCTGCACGCTGGGATTCCTTTCCAGACATTACCAGGGAGAGGGGAGGAGAAGATGCAAGACTGTGAGCGCACCATGAAGTGAGTAAATAAGATGTGAAACTTGGGACGGAGAAGTCTGGGGCGAAGGGAGGGGAGAAGAAAAAGGCTTCCCTGTCTAGCACCGTGATTTGCACATGGCAGGCACTCAGAAAAGAAATCCTTTGCAGGAATGTTCCAGTGCCCTCTTGAAGATGCCGAGATTTGTCAGACTATACCAGGTGCCCTTATCTGGTGCCAGCCTGGCGGCAGGAACAGAATTTACACTTATCAGAATGAGGTTTTTAATTCCTCCACAATCCACCCTTACACACCCCTGGCCTGACACAATTGGCCCAGAAGTTCTTATCTTACTGTCACGTGTTGTTAAATTAAAAAAAAAAAGGAGAAACGACTGCTTGACAAAATACAACAGCTGAGCTGCAACAGCTGGGAGGACACAGTTGCGGGGCGTGACCTTGGGTCCCAGAGAAAGCGGCAACAGGTGGGGGAGAAAGAAAAAGACACACGGACATTGTGAGCTTTAGGGTGGGGTCGTCTGGGACGGATCTTGGCAGAAATCAAAATCTCTACTTAAAGAGGAAATCTCTGGGGGCATGACGGCCTCCATTTGCCTGAATGTCTCTCCTTTTTCTGAACAAATACATCTTCAAGCAGAGTAAGGATTAAGAGACCAGAAGCTTGGGTTTCTGTAACATAAAGCACATGACTCTTTACTCCCTGTGATAACTGATCCCTACCCAAGAGCTTTTGGTCACTGGGATCAGACGATATCTGATCCAGCACATGCAGATTACACTCCTTAGGGCAAATGCTACTTTCAAACCAAGTGAAAGAACTATGACACTTACAACCCCAAACCTGTTGGATTCAACATTTCATTCTGTCAAAGAGTTGACTGACAGTGGGGACAAATCATTTAATTTTCGGATTTGTCACTTTTGTCTTACCCATGGCCATTCCTTACTTCCATGAAGGGATGAATGGCTGAAAAAAATCCAAGCCTACCATGATCCTCAGATAAGAAGAACAATGTCTTAACCTAATTATTACCACCGCGATTATATAACCAAGCTATTAAAGTGACATGTAGGTTGAAAATACATTAAGGTTTTGAGCACAGGAAATTTATTTTTTCCCTATAATATGGTTCACATCTCTAGCCATTTTTAGCCGAGGATGGAGGTTTTTCAAAATCCCCAGTGACTTTTTATTTAAATTTGCTTTTGATGCTAATTCCCATGAAGTCCATTGGGGGCCGGGGGTGGGGTGGGGGGGAGGCTTTTCCATTGTCTTAAAAAAAACTACCCAAAATCTTTGTGGAAAAGGGGTCTATCTATCTACCCAAGCTGAGTGGAATGTGTTCTGTCTTGTCCTATTGTGCTTGGTAAGCGCAAAGCTTTGTGTGACCTAATCACTTCATCTCTTGGTTTTCTCTTAATATTACTAGCTACACATCGCCCTGTTTCATAGGAATATGACAAGGTTAGAAAGACAGATGTGGATGATTTGGGGGGTCTGAAGAAGGTGATTAGGCTAAGGATCGTGTTTTGCTTTGTTTTAATCACAAAGATAAAGGCAGGGCATCCTAATGACACTTCCCATCCTTCTCACCTCCACCTGCTCATCTTTTAAATCCCAGCTCAACTCCCCTTTCTCTGCATGGCACTACCTCACCCCTCCTCATCCACTGTTTTCTATTTGTTCCATGAATGCTGTGAGCTGCTTGAAGGCCAAGACGATGTCTTTTATTGAGCACCATATATAGACATGTATTCGTCGCTTGACTGGTTCTGATCGCAGTGTGACCTACTTTGGCACCTTAGACACATACAAATTCACATTTTAATTTCATAATGCTTTCCCATTTCTCTAATCTTCCTTCCAACATCTGTTCCCATTCTACAGATTAAAGCCCAAAGAAACTGAGGCCTAGCATGCTTTCATTCAGAGACCTCCCAAACTATAAGGTGAACAAGTGAAGACAGAGATGGGAGTTGTCGCAACTCAGAAGCAAAAGGTGCAGCTTCTGAAAAAGTTTCCTTTCTTATTCCTGTGATGCTTTCTCCTTTATTCACCATGCTCCATTTCTTCAGTCCTACACTCTTCCCGAAATTGGCATTGGAAGATGAGCCAAGTTTAAAATAACTGCAATTTAGGGAGGGCTGAGCAGCTGACACCATAAACAGTGACCAGTGATTTCACCTCGGATCCTACGTGATGGCTCCTTGCCGATTTGGACAGCTTCCTCACTGGTAAGATAAGGAGGTGTGCACACATCACAGTCTACCGTGGAAATGCAGCATCAGAGGAAGAAATGTCTTTAAAATGTCAAACATCACATACTTACACTTTCAAGTTGCCTAGGGAGGGAGTTTGGCTGAGTCCTGAGTTACAATCCCTTCTCCCCATAAGCTCTGTGTCCATGGACCTATTACTTTATTTTTCTTGGGCTCAGTTTTTTCCATCTTTAAAATGGGAATAAAAACTCTGGGATATCTGTGAGGATTAAATTATACAAGGTGAAAGTAACTGCTTAGTGCAGTGCCAGGCACAGAACAGACTGTTAATAAATTTTAGTTTTATTCCTTACTTCTATAATAACATCCCCACATCCCCAAGCCTTTGCTGAAACCTAGAACTGGCAGCTAGTTGGCCAGGAAAAGAGAAAGCCAGTCTTAATGCTATTGTTCTCTTAGCATTAAGGTTTTCACTCTTACTTCTAAAGGCCTGAAGCCAAACTGAGAAGGAAGAGGAAGGTTATGGTTGATGGAGAAGAGGCACTGAGCATTCTGAAACTTGCAATGAGGTCTCCATTGTTTTTTATCAAGTTGATTTTCAAAGACAAGATCAAAATGAATCTTCACTGCTACCACTGTCACCAGGAGGTCACGCCGCCCAACACCAACTCTGAGCTTTCATTTACAGACATGACACCTAAAGCATATCCGAATGACCAGGTGAGCTCGCTCTCAGAGAGGGCCAAAGTCCCAGACCAAGATCTTAAAAAACCCAGGCATGATCAACATGGCAGGGGCCTGTCACCCTTGTAGGACAGAGGCCAACAGCCTTACAGGAAGGTGAAAAGCATCCTATCGATTTTTACATAAAGCCACAACTGTACCCAAGCTGACCAGTTCGAGCACCTGCTAGAAGCCAGCCACACTGCCCGTAAATTTCCACTGAGTTTTTGCTGATTGCAGCTGCAAGCTTTCTCAAGCACGGGATGAAAAAGCCACGGATGTTGGAGGAGAGCCAGCAGGGTAACTTCGAACCTCAAGCTCTCCCTTCCCATGACAACAAAGTTTGTTGCACTGAATAATGTTACAGGAGAATTCAAGTTTTGATTTCTCTCTGAGGGCATGCTGACAGTCGTGCTTCATAAATTCGAGTGATTCATCACGATCGTCAGCAGCCAATCATAGGCGGGTCAACCTGGAATGGATGGAGGTGGCCAGAGCTCAATCTGCCCTCATAATACATGTCACTCTGGGCTGGTGTCACCTTCTCTCCACAGATGCCATTCCCTGTTAACTCTGACGGTCTTGACACATAAGAAAATGTGCTGGGATCGGTCACACAGAAGAAAGCTGTGACAAAGATAAACACGCTCGTACGTGCTAATCGCTGATGACATTCCATGAGGCAGAAAGGTGTGTTTGGCAACAAAGGATACCTGATTGCAAATTAGGGTTAGCCAGCAGCATCTGTGAGTTGAATGGAGGTTGAAACACACATGCACGCACAACTCACACACACACACACACACACACACTCTCATATGTTGCTTCCATCTTAGTCCGATCTCTATAAATTGATGTCATATTAATCCAAAAGGTGCTTCAGCTCTGGGACACTGAATGGGCTAGAACATTCCAACCTCCCATGTGCCTTCCCTCCTCTGACGCCCTCTTTCCAACGTCAGCTGAGTCAAATGCCACGAATTACAATCCTCCCCAAACCACTGCCTCCTCTTTCCTACGGAGTAAAAGTCAACTATTAGTTCAGAAAAACTCCCAGATCCAGTAACCATTAGAGAAGCAATCAATAGTTTTATGAAATGAGAACACCCTCCTCCTCCAACACACACAAATTTCCCAGGAATTACCAAAATGCAGACAGCAGTTCAGTGCAGGCTAATAAAGGTGACCTAAGGAGGCTTTGCTGCCACTAAATGGACTTGTACTCGTTACTGTTCGGGGAAGTGCAGCTAGCTAAATGCTCTGGAGTGGAAGATGCCGCTAAACAAACTGCCTTCTGTTCGTGACTTTTATAGAAATCTCTATCCAAGAAACTAAGCTGGGTATTTCTAATTTCCTCACTACCCCAATTATACAAAATCAACCTTATGTTTTTCCCCTACAAATTCTGACACCTTAAATACACAGAGATCATTCCTACATAACGCCCTTCCTTTTGCATTTTACTTTCTTTTCATCAACCTGAGTGTTTTCCAGGGCTGTGAGCAATGAACTTTCTATCAGCCACATTTTCACCTAATTAACCCCCCTGATTACAATAATTAGTATTGATTCACTCTTTGAATGACTTCCTAGGTATTCAAACACAGTCTGCACTTGCTATAAAGTTCTAAATATGAATATTAGTCGAATGCTGTCTTTTGTTTTTCGGCCCCCAAAGGGTATGGTGCAATTGTATACACTCATGTTTTCAAAAAGAAAAAAAAACTGTCAGGTTTCATTGTAACAAACACAGGAATATTAGTACACCGAGGTTACAGATCTCTGCCTGTGGTCTGCTGAATATGTCTATGGGAATATTCCCGGGGAAGGGGCTTAGGGTGCAATCATTACTCTCCATTGCAAGAAACCATTTCCCCAGTTTGAATCTTTTCCTATTCCTTTTCTGCAGGTTTGGGCTTTGAGTTAAATTTGATCTCAACATTTGTTTAGGTCACTATCCCGAGGAATCATGACACACAGAAGCTCATGGAAGGATACAGATGATATATCCTGCTACTGCTGTGGAAATAGGTGTAGAGAAGTTTGCAGCTTCGGGCCAAGCTCACACCATCCCTATCGGGTTAAAGGAAAAGACATCTGTGTGTCGGATGCTGGAATGGGGCAGTCTCCAAATTCTGGAAACTGGTAATGGATCCAAACCACTGGAAAAGCAAACAAGTTGAGCAGGGATTTCCCTTGTTTCTGGACCTAACTGTGACCACCCAGGAATGAAAGTGAATAGACCACAGTTAAAGAATGGGTAATTTAGGTCAAAAATTCAACATGGAGGTTTCCAAGTGGTTTCTTTATGTAAGTGAGCTGCTGACAAGCGGCTGGGGAGCAGAGGAGATGATTTTTTCCCCAAACCACAAAAAATTGACTTGCAACCTTTGTTTGGAAAGAAAAAAAAAATTTCCCATGAAAGTAGAATCTGGGTGTGCTGGTAACAGCCTGCCAGCCTCAGAGATAAAGCTTCACCAATTACATTTTATGAGCTCATCCTAAAAGCAATTATTGGTATACCCGATGGAACGAGCAGTTCAGATCCCATTGGAAGTAAGAGAACATAATAAGTGTGCCTTTAAAATCCACTCTATTTACAACAGATAACTTTAAAAATATTATTATACTGCATATATACACGTTGGGTGCACCTAGGCTCTGAAAATGTAGTCGAGAGAAAAATCTCTGCTGGAGAAGGCATTCTACTTAGCTGGTAACATTTATTTTAATAATTCTGCATTAAATAATCCTTAACATTTCCACTTAAGTTAAAAGACTGAAATTCATGTCCAAACTCTAAAAAACAGCTGATATTTCATAACTATGTTTTCATAAGTATTACATTTTGTTCCTTATTTACCAAGAACATCACTAATTTGAACCAAAATATAATCCAACAGAAAATATTCATAACTAAATTCTTAAAAAAAAACATTTACACTTTAAAACAATTTCTCTTCTATCTTTAAAAATTAGGTTCTTGATCTTTGTCTATAAATTCACTAAATACATTTTGAGATACTGCTCCGGCACAAACAGCTAATTAAGCAAAACACTAGAATGTTAGATATGTTTTTCATGGAAATCAGCCTTAGTAAAATGATTTTCACGTAAATCAATTGTCATTTACTATTCTGGGACCAGTTCCTTTATATCTCATGTGGGAATAAAAATGGTTTGATATTTGAGAAGTTTGAAACAGATTTTTCCATTTTCTATTTCTAAAGTCTCTCACTATTCTCACCCTAGAAGCCAATGCTTATCTTATAAACTGAAAGATATTTAAAAATGTGAGAAATGTTTGCCCTGCACAGAAATTCATTTTTATGAGGACATAAGCATAAATCAAACATCAATATATTCCATAGAGACCTTGAACTTAACAACTTAATAGGCTGTATAATAATAGTTTGTGACCAAAATTGTGAGGGTAAAAGTTCTCACTTGTCCTTGAATTTCTAAAAGTGTTTATCTACATGGATGCCAAAAGTGGAAGTAGACACTAGAAATTATAATTTACCTAAACATTAAAAATATTCCTCTTAACTTCTCTTGCATGCCATGTTCCATAAGTCCACCAAATCTGCAATTTTAAAATCCCCAAGTATTAAAGACCGTAGAGACAGGTCTGATCACGAGGCATTTGCCAGAATGATAATGGCATTACAAGCATTCTCAATCAATAAGTTTTCTTTCAGTAGTTAACGGAGAGGTAAAGCAATAAATCTCTAACTTAATCCAACCAAACGCAGCGGCAAAATGCAAAAAAGCTCTATGAATGGTAGATACTAAATTTTCTGAAAGCACAAAACCACAAACAAGCAGTTCTAAAAGCTCTTCATTCTGTATAGCCTCTAACAAACAAGATTATAGAAGATAAAAAGGGTGTTGAGAAAGAAAAAAATAAATAAATAAAGCCCCAAAACATGCATTAAGCTAGTTTGACAGCTCCATTGTTCAACCGGTCCCATTGTCAGACCCAAAGATGCATTCAGCGCTACAACGTCTGCTAGCAAATAAACAAAAGACTACATTTTTCAAAGCAGGATGCCAATTCTATCATAATTCTCCCTCTGCTTCCCGAAAGGTCAGTGGTGCCTCCTCCTTGGTATGTGATGGAACCCCAACGCAGATTGCAGGAAACAAATATTTGCTTTCAATCCATGGGGCCCCAGGACGCCATGCATGAACGGAGGTCCCCAAACAGGTACACATTTTGGCAAATAGGATAAAGTGATCCAAACCTGGTAACACGGGAGGACTATTTAGGTAGGCTAAGTCCAGATTAGAGCGGTATTTGGAACGCAAGTCTAATATGGAGTCTCCTCAGCTCCTTTTTCGGTGAATATTCCATGCAGAGTGCATAATAATGAAAGAGGCTTAGACATTGCAAAGGGAAAGACGAACCAAGAGCCAGATTCGGAGCCCTTAAAATTATCCACTGGCCACTCACAAATAGCAGCGAGCAAATACATGCTAGGCTTTCAAAAGGCAACTGGGAACACACAGAACTCACAGCAGTCCTCACAGCCTTTCTCTCGCTGCTTCGCTCTCTTTCTCCCAATCTCTTGGTCTCGGTTTCATCTCCCCCTCTCTCTCTCTCTTTAGCTTCCTTTTCTTCCTTTTCTCTTCTAAGCTAAGCGAGCTACTTGATTGGGGGCATGATTGTTGCCTCCGCCAGCTCTAGAGACCAGGAAAGCATACATTAAAAACAAAGGACCCCACAACATACCTTAAAAGCAGCTCCTCATTTCTCATAGTAACAGCGGATTTGGGACAGCGCATGCTTTCTACACTGATAGTCTCAACAAAAGCCAGTTCAGAAGTACGCTCAAACATCAATGCCACAGTCGCTGTTCACTAATGCGCCCTCTCTCCTCCTATTTCTATCTCTCTCTCTCTCTCCCTCTCTCTCTCCCCCCTCTCTTCTCTAGTCAAATGGTGAATAGCAGAGCAAAGGGACTCCTGCAGATTCACTAAGTAGAAATAACCCTCTCTGACAAGTTATGTTGTCTATGCATATTTTTACACTAATACACTGTGCTGCCTATAGGGGTCTTGTTTGCATTCTCTCAAGCCTGGCTGGTGTGAGTTCTCCTAATTACCATCTTTACCAAAAAAAAAAAAAAAAAAACGGGAAAGAAATATAAGCAACTCATTTACCTTTTTCTTATACATTTAATAGCAAAACCAATTTCACGGTTTCCTTTGGCCGCCAACTACCAGCAGGCAACGTAGAGGAGGAACGAAAGATCTGGATAGGTCAGTGTGGGCTAAAAAGGATTTTTTTTGCCTCTCTTTTCTGGGACATTGCATGCACAGTTGGAGTCATCTGTTCCTCTCCTCTTGTCCTCGGGAAGAGTGACAAGGTCAAGACCCTCAGCCCCACCCTGGGTCATAGACGCAGAGGACAGAGACGGGGGCCGGGGGGGGGGGGACTTGGAACTATTTTAACTCTGTGGGCACCAGAGTTCTTATAAATCAGAGCATAATTCACCTGAAGCAGAGGAGGTAAAGGAGGTGGGCGACGCCGATCGTTTGGTCACACTGAAGCCCTAACCGACAAAGGAGCATCATCATCCAAAGACCAATGAGTTTCTCTTTTCCAAAATAAGAAAAATCTGACTTTATTATCCTCACTGGGCTTCGCATCTGTAGTTACCAGGGAAATGTGCATTGTGCTTCTGTTTATTGGAATTAGGAGAATTCACGTGCAGGTAAGCCAAGTAAAATAGCAAGTGAAGCACACACAGACAGAAAAGACGAGATGCTTGCTAGAGACCAAACAGTCATCCAAAGTGCAAGCTCAGGCATCATTCCAGGAGGTGTGTGCCGACCTGAAGCCAAGAATGTTCTCGGCTTGGATGGAATGACACAGAACAGCCCCAAACAGACCTGGGTCATGGAATATTGGTCTTACTTCCATTCTCTCTCAGTACAACCATGCACACCTTAGTAACTACCTGGACTCAAAGCATTAGTGGGAATAACAGAATAGGGAACATAATGGTGGACTCTGTTTTTTCCCACCTATTGAAGATCTGGAACACTCTCCAATTTCTTGCTAAGATCTCTCTCTAACCTCTGAACTTGGTCTTAGTCCACATCTAGGGAAATGGAGATGTTCTTGAGGGCGGTGGAGATGGTTTTTTTAAATCTCAGCTGTGCAGCAATTTTCCATAGTGTATCAATAGGATTAAGGAAAATAAGCAAAGGAGAGCAGTCACCATGTATGTTTCTAGATGGCAATGAGAAGGTTGATGAATCACTTGACAAAGATAAAAATCATGAAAGGAGAGCCTTGTCCCTAAAACAACCCCATTTTTACATATCCTTGCTTCATTATAACATTTGAAAGTGACGGGGTGAATATATAAAAATGAATAACCTTGCCAAGGAATGATATCATCTAAATATCTAAGATGTTCTTTTGAAGTAAGAAAAGCAAGATGCAAATGAGCTTAGAACCAGAAAGATTTTAGGAAGAGAGAGTCTGAGCCTATTCCCCTGTGACTTGGGCTGAGCACTGGGGCTGAAGTTGCTTAACCTCTCTGTGTCTCTCTTTGGGGGCAACGAATGCTAATTTGTTTCAAAGCACGTGAAGAGCTTATAATCAAATTGGGTGTGTTCTGTCAATGGAAATATTAAAAAAAAAAAAAAGTAGACTGACTAGACTAACACTGCCATAGGTTTTATCTCTTAAAGAAAGGTAAAAATATGCTGCTTAGACATAAAGCCCTTTTCTGCATACTTCCATATATTAATAATTTCTAATGGGGGCTAAACCATGAGACAAGTACTAACATATAACAATAAGGCATTTGATTATCCATAAATAGATTCTTAGCATTGTAAGCTTGTGCTGCCGTATATGGGGCTATTCCTACATTGAAATAAATTATGGATCTATAGTAGTAATGATGGGAACTGAACCAAACATTAAATATTTTATATTCTCTCCACTTCCTTTTTACTCTAGGGACCTAAATAATGAGAAAGCTATTGAGGTAAGAGTTTAGTGCTTGTCCAAACTCCAGTAAGATGACAGATTGAGGGCTTCACATCCACCAGTTGCATGTGCCAAACTTGGGGTTATAAACATAAGTAGGAAGAAGGCATGTTGTTTATAACATTTACATATTGCATAGTAAGTCTCTGCCCCCCCCCAAAATCCATGGTGAATTAATCTTTGCAGTTATTAATGCACCCAATAGAATATCTTTCACTTAGCTGGTAATTAATAACGATTTGTTACATAAAGGAATGAATTTATTTTTAACCACTGGGACGCTGAAGAGAGAACCTTTTTATTTTCAAAAAAAATTTTAATGTCATTTCCTTAACATGTATGTGAAAAAAAAAATGAAAGCAACCCAAATGCTGTTTATTCTAATTCAGGCATTGGCTGGCACAGATGACAACACTGAGAAATTCCTTTCATGCTACTGTGTTTTAAATTTCAAGACTTTATCACATTTAGCAATTCATTTAGTCCCTACAACACCACAGTGGGGCTGGCAGAGCGGGTTCCTTTACCTGCTCAGCTGCAGAAGTTCAAGTGCAGAAAAATGGAGTGTCTTTCCCGCAGAAGATGCAATGATGACCGAGCTTGGGAACTGCCTTTTTCCCACTGCACCGCATCCAACCAAAATCCCCTACCATGTGCAGAGGTTCCCAGACACACCCTGGCAAGGCATGGTGTTTAGTACAATGCATCTTACACCTTTCTACCTGATGTGACAGCAATAACCTTAGAAGATAGAAAGTTAATGAAAAATTGCTTAAAAAGTTATGTCTTGGATACCAGTGTCATATCAATTCTTTTCAAACTTTATCCCAATTAAAGATGGATTTCAGACTAGTCAGACTAACAACTTTTTGAGACAAATTATTATTATTTTTTTTTGATGTCATCTGCAATAGGAATTAATTTTTTTTAATAATCCTGATTATTACTAAATTTGGGTTGTAGGGGGAAATTTTTTCCAAAGAATAGCAGTAATTAACAAAGAACAACAACAGTAATTGTTTCGACGCCCTTTATATCCAAAAAGATATTTTTTAACTATAGAAATTAAATTTTTACCTAATAATGCAAACTTGGTGAGGGAAAACCTGAAAAAGTGCTGCGATGCGAGGATCCTGATGGCGAGCTAAGAATCAGACAGCTTCTTTACTTTTCTAGACTTGTATGTCCTAAAAATCTTTAAAAAGGTAAATCATATGTGCGTTTATTTCCGTTATAGGTAATTTCCAGAATAAAGAGCTAAATTTCCAAATGCAACATTAACGACACCAAGACTTTTCTGCCTTCTGTGCTTTGTCTTTGCATTTTGTCATTTTATATTGTAAAAGTAATAGAAAGTACCCTTTCAGTGGAAGTGTATAATATGAAATATGCTAAGGGCCAGACAGAGCAGATTGATTCTTTGATGACGATGGGGTCCTACAAAAATCTAGCCTGCTTCTGAAAGAACAATCCTGGAAGGTAGAGGCACCAAGAACATTAAATCTATTTAGCGGGTAGTTTCAGATACCAAGAACTGCCAACTTTAATTAAGAAACATACCATATTGCTATGGAAGATGGAGAGAATGCAAGGACAATTTGTGAAAAGTAGGAAGCAACGACCAAGGTCTAAAAGAAATGGATTTTCAGCGTCCTAAGTGCGGGGCACATAGTAGGTGCTCACTGAAGTTGACTCACTGAAGTTGATCACTGCATGTGTGAATGGACACATAGTAGGTACTCACTGAAGTTGATCACTGCATGTGTGAATGGATCACTGCACGTGTGAACGGACACATAGTAGGTGCTCACTGAAATTGATCACTGCATGTGTGAATGAATCAATTTTCTTCCATTCTGCTGATATGGTGCATAAGACGCAGAGTTCTTGTGACCTAGATTTATCAACCTCAGAGGCAGGGTCTCCATGGATGCAATGGAAGCAAAGCAGTAAAGTCTGCACTGAGGACAGGAGACGAGAACTATCGGAATACAGCATCATCCTGTTCTTCTAGCCCCTTAGGCCCCCTACTGACTTGTGGTGAAAACCCCCAAAGCCAAAAGAACACAGGTATCACAAATCACTACTTGAAACATAAAACTGATAGTGGGTTTACAGGAAACCCCCAGGAGCAGTGGTAAAGAAAAGGCGGGACGGAAACCTGAGGAACTTTGTAAGATGCGCTCCTTTCCCTGGAGCACCCAAAAATTACCTACAAGCCACACTTTCGAAGCAGGAGGCAGCCATCCCAGTGACAAAGCCAAGGCCCCAAAATTCCAAACGGACATTCCTTCCACAAGCTGTGGGACTAGCTCGTGTTCAAAGTGGAGATGTTTACTAGGATGAGTAAGGCACAGAGACGACTAATTAGCAAGAATAACTGCAAAGCCCCTTAAAATGATAAAGTGTCATATTTATCAATAAGTAGGTGTAAATAATAAACCATAAAGTACTTAGAACTCCAAGAAGCCACTTGAAAATAGGTACTAGATAAATTTAAGAGGTTATTATTCTAACAAGTAATGATGACTGCTTGCTGTCACTGAAAGCAGACACCAAGAACGGGCTTTAGAGAACCATGTCTGTGTAGGTAGACAAAGGTCCCCAGAAGACAAAAAGGAAGAAATGAAAGGATTTCCCATTAAAACAGACTACCACAAATAACCTACTGGATAAAGTAGCTTTAGTTTGTAAACTCCTTATGATTTAGCAAACACCACGTTCACAACTGACTGGTGTGGTCGTTTTTGGCCTTTTGGGCTAATGTCCTGCCAAATGCCAACTACCTTTCAGGCAGATGGGAAAGTTGAGAAGACCACAGGTGAATGTGCATAAGTCAGGCATTAACACTTGCATGGAAAATGCACTAAGTTTATTCTTGCTATTTTTAAAGGAGTCATATGCATAAGCACCCTCTTTTCTGCCTGCTCAGAGTACCATGTCAGAGCAGTTACGTATGGACCTTGACCACTCTCCATGCACCTGGAATGCCAGTGTGGGGCTTGGTGCACTCAGAGCTCTCTATTTCCTAGTGGTTTTGATCCCAGGGAATCCTAAGAAGTCAACAGCACCACCTTAACAGAGACCATGGTGGAGGAGATCAGGAGTCCTTTCTGGAAGGTGACATCCAAAGGAGAGAGAAACCCAGATGGTCTAGGAAAGATGATTTTGAAACTATTGTAACACAACCATCCCTCTTATAGAATACTGAGGCCCTTTCAGGTCCTTTCATTTCTTTATATATCACTGTCTGAAATCAAGTTATTTACTTGCTTGCTATCTGTTTCTGCCATTAGAACCTAAGTTGGATGAAAACATGGACTGTCTACATTTTATCTCCACTTTAGAACAATGTAGGGTATATGACAGACCCTTATTAAACATTTGTTCAACAGAGGGATTTCTTTGTAGAGCATTCTTCTTGTTAAGTCAGCTGGTCCCAGTGGCTTACAGCTGAATCAGACAATTTGTGAAATACTTACCAAGCTGAACAAGGACCAGTCATTAAGTCATTAGGCTAGAACTTGGAGAGACAGAAAGATCAAGAAGGTCCTATTCTTAACTTCAAGGACTTTCTACATTCCTTGAGATAGAACAATAAACTTGTTGTTTTCATAATGTTTTTTGAATTTTAAAGCACCATGTATATAGGTGCATGGAAAATAAAATGAAAGAATTATGTATTTCCTTCCTTACTTTCCACACATGCCGAGGTCTGGAAGTTGATACGTTGCAGGCAGGTAGGACTGGGCATTGAAAGATGAGATGGGTAGAAAGGACTTTCAGAATTAGCGGCAAAGGCAGCAAGAAGGTGCATCTTAGAAAAAGCAAGTGCCCTGGTGGGCAAGGAACAACAATCAGAAGTCGGTCTAATTTTCACTTCATTCACTTTCAGGACTAGGTCCTACCTAGTGTACTTAATGCTTTAGTTGACTGAGTCACAGCCCCAAGAGCTGGTGTCACCTCATTTCCACCCAAGTCAGCCTGCACCCCACTTCCCTCCCACCTCAATGACACCCCCAGTGAGTTATACTCTCACTAGTGCCATCCTTTTCCTGCTATTAAAAAACAAAGCAGTGTAAAAGCTGTCAAACGCCACACGCATTTCCTTGAATCGGTTCCTAATGTGTCGTAGCCTCACTTTTTAAAGTGCATTAAATTTGTTTTTGTTTTACACGATGGTGATAGGCAGGAAGCCTTACTTGGACTTCCTTATTCTTATTACATCTATTAGTATTGTCATACGTTGTCATATTGTATATATATGCCAGATGCTCAAAGCACTAAGTCATGATCTTCAAAAGACAGTTCCTGGCAGGTGTCAAAAGGCTAAAGAGGGTAACAGAGACAAGACAGAGAGTCACATGGGGCCACATGAGAAAGGACACTATATTGCACACTGGAGACTTTGGCAGCAGGACGGCACGAAAGGTCTGGGGCTCTAGAAAGATACTAACAACTCTGGGTTTGGTAATGGCACATGGACTGAGAAGGGAAAAGAGTCTGCAGGCAGGGAGGGTGAGCCGTGGTGAAGCCACCACACAGGTAAGGAGGTGTGGTGGCTTCTTCTTTAACCCACTGACCACTGCCTACCAGTCGGGCTTGTGTGAGACGCTCCGCCTAAGATTGAATCACTCAATCATCAGAGCTGTCCAGCAAACCCAGGTTACTCCTGACATTACACACTCGAGAAAACTGAGGACCTGGGAGATTAAGAAAGGCCAAGGTCAATGGCAGACACGGGCGGCAGGTCTAGCTCCTCTCGCCATTCCACATTGCCTAGGCAGCAGCTGGAGACACAAAGCAGAGGGGTGAGAAGATATTTTAGTGGGAGAATTGTTACGTGGACAACTGAATGGGTGGAATGAAGAAAACTGAGGAGTTGAAGGTAATTCCGATGGTTCCCACGCGGACAATTTGGCGAATGATACCGTTAACTGAGAAGGCGACCGAAACAGTAAAACAGGATAGTTGGGAAAGAGAACTTATTCTGCTTCGAGCAAGCAGGGCAGGATACACCCACAGGCAGATCCTCGGAGGAGAGGAGGCAGTGAGAAATCTGGCAGCGGAGCAGGTAGTTGAGGACAAAAACAGGAGAACTGGGCCAAGACCAGAACCCCACGGCAAATCAAAAATTGAGGACAGGGCAAAGGAAGATGCTCCAACCTAAGAGAGGGGCCGAAAACGTTACAAAAAGGGTTTTTAACCCCAGTGGGAGTGAAAGAATCTAGACATACAAAGTGGTGAGTTACCTTGCCATATGTGACATCATGAATTATTTATTTGGATGCTAAATGGAAAAGCAGGGCAGTACAAATAAGATGCGAGAACATTCAGAAAGTTTCAGAAACCAGTTGGGGAAGTGGGGCAGTAACCCTAGAAGGCAGCCTAGTTTTAAAAGCAAGCAGGCTACCTCTGTCCCTGCACTCTCGCTCAGAAAGAAGGTAGGGGCGGGAGGCAGAGGTAGATCCTAGAAGTCACATCAAATCCTCGCTTGCACTGACTGTAGCCAAACACGCAGCTGCTCATTTTGACTTCTGTGATTTCCATCTCCTCCTGTCACCATCTCCTCTAATGTATAACTAAAAAAAAAAAAAAAATACCAGGGCTAGGGGACTGCATCTAGCTTTCAGGATGAAAAAGCAACAGCGTGAAACAAACTCACATGCTTCCAATCTGCTGGCTGGATCTGATAGTTTAAAAAAAAAAAAAAAAAAAGCAACAGAAAGAGATTTTTGAAGGTGGCTGTGAATTTTTGCCAGATAAGGATTGCAAAAGTTACACGAAGTCATACTTTGCTTGGACTTGGGTACAACTCCTGGATCAATTATTTCAAGCTTTCTAAGTATTATGTACTTACAGAAAAATACACATAAGTGTTTAGCTCACGGAATATTCACAGACTGAACATTCCCATGAAATCAGCACCCAGATCGATACAACCTTGTGTCCCTTTTTAATTCCATAAGCAAAGCGTAATTTAATGAACACGTATATAGGAACTAGAAGGCCCGTGTGTAAAAATTGCCAGAGAGACAATGAGAGTCTGTGAGTCAGTATTTCTCTAGAACTCACTTACTTCCTCTACTATCCTAGTTCAGGCCACCAGACCTCCTTATTAAGAATTTCCCTGGCCGGGCACGGTGGCTCAAGCCTGTAATCCTAGCTCTCTGGGAGGCCGAGGTGGGCGGATCGTTTGAGCTCAGGAGTTCGAGACCAGCCTGAGCAAGAGCGAGACCCCATCTCTACTATAAATAGAAAGAAATTAATTGGCCAACTAATATATATAGAAAAAAAAATTAGCCGGGCATGGTGGCGCATGCCTGTAGTCCCAGCTATTTGGGAGGCTGAGGCAGCAGGATTGCTTGAGCCCAGGAGTTTGAGGTTGCTGTGAGCTAGGCTGACGCCACGGCACTCACTCTAGCCTGGGCAATAAAGTGAGACTCTGTCTCAAAA
>VSMD01063735.1:0-13133 GCA_008750895.1 Mirza zaza | reverse complement strand
GTCTTTGTTTTTGCTTCTGTTTATGTGGTGAATTGCATTTATAGATTTACGTATGTTGAACCATCTCTGCATCCCTGGGATGAAGCCCACTTGGTCGTGATGGATTACTTTTTTGATAAGCGTCTGGATTCAGTTAGCTAAGATTTTGTTGAAAATTTTTGCATCTATATTCATTAGGGCTATTGGTCTGTAGTTTTCTTTTTTTGTTGCATCCTTTCCAGGTTTTGGTATCAGAGTAATATTCGCTTCATAAAAGGTGTCGGGGAGGTTTCCATTCTTCTCGATGTTGTGGAATAGTTTCTGCAAGATAGGTACTAGTTCTTCTTTGTAAGTGTGGTAAAATTCGGGTGTGAAACCATCTGGACTGGGACTTTTCTTTTTAGGGAGATTTTTAATTGCTGTTTCTATTTCAGTTCTTGAGATTGGTCTTTTCAGGGAATCAATTTCTTCCTGGTTGAGCCTAGGGAGGCTGTGTGTTTCTAGAAATTTGTCCATTTCCTCCACATTTTCCAGTTTGTGTGAATAAAGATTTTTGTAGTATTCATAAATTATATCTTGTATTTCTTTGGGCTCAGTTGTGATATCTCCTTTTTTGTTCCTGATGGAACTTATTAGAGATTTCTCTTTTCTGCTTTTCGTTAGCTTAGCCAGTGACGTGTCAATTTTGTTTATTTTTTCAAAGAACCAACTTTATGTTTTATTAATCTCCTGAATAGCTTCCCTGTTTTCAATTTCGTTTAGTTCTTATTTGATCTTGTTGATTTCACTTCTTCTGCTGGGTTTGGGGCTGCTCTGTTCTTCTTTTTCCAGCTCTTTGAGTCGTTTCATTAGATTGTCTATTTGTGATCTTTTTGACTTTTGGTTATAGGCATTTATGGAGATAAACTTTCCTCTCAGAACTGCTTTATCTGTGTCCCAGAGGATTTGATAACTTGTCTTTCCATTGTCATTTTCTTCATAGCACTTTTTTATTTCTGTCTTGATTTCTTCATTTATGAAGTAATCATTTAGTAGGAGGTTGTTTAATTTCCACGTTTTTGTGTAGAAATGTGAGTTTCTGTTACGGTTGATTTCTACTTTTATTCCACAGTGATCTGAGAAGATACATGGTATGATTTCTATTTTTTTAAATTTCTTGAGGTTTACTTTGTGTCCTAGGATATGGTCAATCTTATAGAATGTCCCGTGAGCTGATGAGAAGAACGTATATTCTTTGGATTTTGGGTAGAATGTTCTGTAACTGTCAGTCAGACCCAATTGTTCTAGAGTTTTGTTTAAGTCCATTATTTCTTTATTAATTTTCTGTTTGGAGGACCTGTCTTGTGCCGTCAGTGGTGTGTTGAAATTTCTGGTGATTACGGAGTTGCTATTAATCCATTGGCTTAGCTCCTAGGAATATACTTAACCAAGGAGGTAAAAGACCTCTACAGGGAGAACTATGAAACACTGAGGAAAGAAATAGCAGAGGATGTAAACAGATAGACATTCATTCCATGCTCATGGATCGGCAGACTCAACATCATTAAAATGTCTATACTACCCAAACTAATCTACAGATTCAATGCAATACCTATTAAAATCCCATCAGCATTCTTCACAGATATAGAAAAAATAATTTTATGCTTCGTATGGAACCAAAGAAGACCCCGAATATCAAGAACAATTCTAGGCAACAAAAATAAAATGGGAGGTATTAATATTCCAGATATCAAACTATACTACAAAGCTGTAGTAATTAAAACAATCTAGTATTGGCACAAAAATAGGAATATTGACCAGTGGAACAGATCTGAGAATCCTGATATAGAACCATCCTCATATAGCCATCTAATCTTTGACAAAGCAGACAAAAACATATTTTGGGGAAAAGAATCCCTTTTCAATAAATGGTGCTGGGAAAAGTGGATAGCCACTTGTAGAAGGCTAAAGCAGGACCCACACCTTTCACCTCTCACAAAGATAACAGACTTAAACCTAAAGTATGAAACTATTAGAATTCTAGAGGAAAATGTTGGAAACACTCTCCTAGACATCAGCCTAGGCAAGGAGTTTATGAAGAAAACCCCAAAGGCAATCACAGCAGCAACAAAAATAAATAAATGGGACATGATCAAAGTAAAAAGCTTCTGCACAGCCAAAGAAACAGTCATGAAAGTAAACAGACAACCTACAGAATGGGAGAAAATTTTTGCATCCTATGCATCTGATAAGGGGCTCATAACTAGAATATACTTAGAACTCATGAAAATCAGCAAGAAAAAAATCAAATAACCCTATTAAAAAGTGGGCAAAGGACTTGAACAGAAACTTTTCTAAAGAAGACAGAAGAATGGCCAACAAACATATGAAAAAATGCTCAACATCTCTAATCATCAGGGAAATGCAAATCAAAACCACAATGAGATATCACTTAACTCCAGTGAGAATGGCCTTTATCAAAAAGTCTCCAAATAAGAAATGCTGGCATGGATGCGGAGAGAGAGGAGCACTCCTACACTGCTGGTGGGACTGCAAACTAGTTCAACCTCTGTGGAAAGCAATATGGAGATACCTTAAAGCGATACAAGTGAATCTACCGTTCGATCCAGCAATCCCATTACTGGGCATCTACCCAAAAGATCCAATGACACTCTACAAAAAAGACACCTGCACTCGAATGTTTATAGCAGCACAATTCATAATTCCAAGGCTGTGGAAACAACCCAAGTGCCCATCAATCCATGAATGGATTAATAAAATGTGGTATATGTATACCATGGAGTACTATTCAGCTCTAAGAAATAACGGTGATATAGCACGTCTTATATTTTCCTGGTTAGAGCTGGAACCCATACTACTATGTGAAGTATCCCAAGAATGGAAAAACAAGCACCACATATACTCACCAGCAAACTAGTTATTAACTGAGCAGCACCTAAGTGGACACATAGGTACTACAGTAACAGGGTATTGGGCAGGGGGGAGGGGGGCAGGTATATACATACATAATGAGTGAGATGTGCACCATCTGGGGGATGGTCATGCTGGAAACTCAGACTTGTAGGGGGAGAGGGGGAAAGGACATTTATTGAAACCTTAAAATCTGTACCCCCATAATATGCCAAAATAAAAAAAAAGAAAATAAATAAATAAAAAGAAAACACCGAACAGATTTGACCCAAATAAGACTATCATAAGGCATGTAACGATCAACTCCCAAAGGTCAAGGTAAAAGAGAGGATCCCTAAAACATTAAAAGAAAAGACACCAATAACCTAAATGATCTTCAGTTTTTCTGGCAGCAGACTTCTAGACAGAAAGGAATGGGATGACATTTTCAAAGTACTGAAAGAAAAAATTCCCATGCAAGAATACTGTATCCAGTAAATCTATTCTTCAAATATGAAGGAGAGATACATTGTTTCCCAAAGAAAACCTGGGAGAATTCACCACTGAAGACATGTCTTACAAGAAATGCTAAAGGGAGTTCTTTATTCTGAAAGAAAAGTCACCAATATGTAACAAGAAAACAATTGAAAGTATAAAACTCATCAGTAAAATTAAATGCATGGACAAACTCAGAATAATTTAATACTATATTTGTGTTGTGCAATCCACTTATACCTCTAGTATAAAACCCAAAAGATAAATCTGTCAAAAACAGTAATAGCTACAGCAACCTGTTAAGAGATAGACAATAAAAAATACTAAAGTTGAGACAACATAAAGTCAAAACATGTGTGAGTGGGATGGAATTAAGTATGGGGAGTTTTTCCCCCCTCTTATTTCTTCATTTGTTTCTGTTCTTTTTTTGGTGATTTAAAGTAAGTTGTCAGCATATTAAAATATGTTGTTATAGCTATAAGATGATTTTGGTAAGCCTCATGGTAATCACAATGCAAAAAGCTATAATAGGTTTGCTAAACATAGGAAAACAAAAACATAGTACTAGAGAAAATCACCTGACTACAAAGGAAGGCAATAAAAAAGGTAGAAAGAAAGATGGGAGTTAATAAACAACCAGAATACAAGCAACAAAATGGCAGTAGTCTTTACTTATCAATAATAACAATGAATGTAAATAGACTCAATTATCCAATTAAAAGACAGAAAGTATCTTAATTGATAAAGAAATAAGACCCAGCTGTATGCAGTATATGAGAAACCCACTTTACGTATAAGGATACACAGGCTGAAAGTGAAGGGGTGGAAAAAGATATTCCATGCAACTTGAAACCAAAAAGAGTAAGAGTAACTGTACTTATATCAGATAAAAATACAGTCCAAATCCAAGACTGTAAAAGGAGACAAATAAGATCACTATATAATGATAAAGAAGTCACTTTGGCAAAAGAATATAACATTATAAATATCTATGCAACCAACACCAGAGCTTTGACATATATAAAGCAAACATTAATAGATCTAAAGGGAGAGATAGACTGCAATACAGTAATAATAGAAGACTTCAACACCCCCCATTCTTAGTAATGGATAGATCATTTAGACAGAAAATCAACAACAACAAAAAATAGGAACTAAACTATGCACTAGACCAAATAGGTCTAATTGACATTTATAGAACATTTCACCCAACTGCTGCAGAATATGCATTCTTTTCATCAGCACACCAAACATTCTCCAGAAAAGACCATAGGTGAGGCTACAAAACAAGTCTCAATAAATTCAAAATAGTTGAAATCATATTAAGTATCTTTTATGACCACAATGCATAAAAACTAGAGATCAATAACAAAAAGGAACCTCAACAAATATATGCAAATACAAGAGAATTAAACAATGTGCTCTCGAACAGCTAATGGGTCAATGCAAAAATTAAAATAAACAACCTAATGATGGATTTTAAGGATTTAGAAATGCAAAAATGTTCCAAACCCAAAATTAGTACAAGGAAAGAAGTAATAAAGTTGAGAGAAGAAATAAATGAAATTGATACAAAAAATAGAAGATCAATAAAAAAATGTTAGTTTTTTAAAAGATAAAATCAACAAATGTTTAGCTAAACTGAGAAAAAAAGAAAACCTAAATAAATAAAATTAGAATTAAAAAAACAGACATAACAACTGAGACCATGGAAATAGAAAGAATCATTGGAGAATCTTATGAGCAACTATGCCAACAGATTTGAAAACCTAGAAGAAATGGATAAATTCCCGGACACATACAATCTACCAATATTGACCCATGCAGAAATAGAAAACCTCAACAAACCAAAAAAGAGTAATGAACTCAAAGCTCTAATAAAGTCTCCCATCAAAGAAAATTCCAGGATTTGATGGCTTTACTGCTGAATTCTACCAACCTTTTAAAGAAGAATTAATACCATGTCTACTCAAACACTTCAAGAAAATTGAAGAGGAGGAAATATTGCCAAACTCATTCTATGACATCAGCATTACCCTGATACCAAAACCAGACAATGATACAACAAAAAAATAAAACTACAGGCCAGTATCACTGGTGAAGATAAATACAAAAAATTCTCAAGAAAATGTTAGCAAATCATTGAAAAGATCATTCACCATGAACATCTGTGATTCATCCCAGAGATGCAAGAATGGTTCAATATATGCAAATCAATAAACATGATACATCATTTTAATAGAAACAAGAACCAAAAATTTATGATCATTTCAATAAATGCTGAAAAAAACATTCAATGAAGTTCAATATCACATTATGCTAAAAACCTTCAACAAACTGGGTATAGAAGGAACATACCTCAAAATAATAAAGGTCATATATGACAAACTCACAGCTAAAATTGTGCTGAACAAAGAAAAATTAAGAGCCTTTTTTCTAAGATCTGGAACACGACAAGGATGCTCACTTTCACCACTATTATTCAACATAGTACTGGAAGTTCTGGCCATAGCAATTAGCCGACAGAAGGAAATAAAGCATTCAATTTGGAAAGGAAGAAGGCAAATTAGACCTGTTTGCAAATGACACGATCTTATACTTAGAAAAACCTAAAGATTCCGCCACAAAAACTGTTGGAACTGATAAAATAATTTAGTAAGTTTTCATGATAAAAATCAACATACAAAAATCTGTAGCATTTATGTACACCAACAGCAAACAATGTGCAAGAGAAATCAAGAAAGCAATCTCATTTACAATAACAACAAATTATATTAAATACCTAGTAATCAATATGATCAAGGAAGTGAAAGATCTGTACAAGGAAAATTATAAAACACTAATGAAAGAAATTCAAGAGGACATGCACAAAAAAATGAAAAGGTATTCCATGCTTATGAATTGGAAGAATGAATATTGTTAAAATGACAAGCCTACCCAAAGCAGTTTACACATTCAGTGCATTCTCTATTAAAATACCAACAGCATTCTTCAAAAAAAAATAGAAAAAAATCATAAAATTGATATGCAACCACAAAAGATCCCAAATAGCCAAAGCAATCCTGAGCAAAAAGAACAAAAGCATCACACTACCTGATTTCAAAATATGCTACAAAGCTATAGTAACCAAATCAGCATAATACTGGTATAAAAACAGACACATAGAACAAGGGAACAGAATAGAGAACCCAGATATAATGTCATGCATTTACAGCCAGCTCATTTTCAACAAAGGTGCCAAGAACATACAATGTGGAAAGAATAGTCTTTTCAACAAATGGTGCTGGGAAAATTGGATAACAATATGCAGAAGAATATACATATTTGAATATACATATATAAAAATAAAATAAAAATGGATTAAAGACTGAAGTTGAAGACCTGAAACTATGAAACTTCTTGAAGAAAACATTGGGAGAAATGCTCCAGGACATAGTTTGGGCAAAGATTTTTATGGTAAGACCTCAAAAGCACAGACAGTTGTAGCAAATATAGACAAAATGGGATTATACCAAGCTAAAAAGCTTCTGCTCAGCAAAGGCAGCAATCAACAAATAAAGAGACAAACCACAGAATGGGAGAAAATATTTTAAAACTATCCATCTGATGAGGAATTAATAACTAGACTATATAAGGAGCTCAAACCACTCAATAGCAAAAGTAACCCCTAATATTTTGATTAAAACATGGGAAAAAGATCTAAACAGATGTTTCTCAAAAGAAGACATACAAATATTCAACAGGTATATGAAAAAATGTTAAATATCACCAATCATCAGAAAAATGCAAATCAAAACCACAATGAGATATCATCTCACCACAGTTAAAATGGCTTTTATCAACAAGATAGGGAATAATGGATGCTGACCAGGATGTTGAGAAAGGGAACCCTCATACGCTGTGGGTGGGAATGTAAATTAGTACATCCATTGTGGAAAATTATAGGAAGTTTCCTCAAAAAACTAAAAATAGAGCTACCATATAATCTAGCAATTCCACTGCTGGGTATATATCCAAAGGAAAGGAAATCAATATATTTCAAAATAAAAAAATCTGCACTCTTAATGTTTGTTGCAGCACTATTCACAATAGCCAAAATATGGAATCAACCTAAGTGTCCATCAATGGATGAATGGATAAAGTATATATACATAATGGAATATTATTCAGCTATAAAAATGAATGAAGTCCCATCGGTTACAACAACATGAATGGAACTGGAGGTCATTGTGTTAAGTGAACTAAGACAAGCACAGAAAGACAAATATTGCATGTTCTCACTCACATGTGGGAGTTAAAAAAGTATATTTCATGGAACTAGAGATAGAGAGTAGATTAGTGTTTCCCAGAAACAGGGAAGGGTAGGGAGGAAAGGGCAATGAAGAGAGGTTGATCATTAGGTACAAGTATAAAGTTTGATGGAATAACTAAGACCTAATTTTTGATAAATCAGTAGGGGAACCATATTTTATAGTAATCTATAGTATATTTCAAAATAGTTAAAAGAGAATAATTTGGATGGTTTTGGCATAAAGTAAGAACAAATATTAAAGGTGATTAATATCCCAATTATGCTGATTTGATCTTTACAGAGTATATAAATGTATTAAATTATTGCATATAGACCCCAGGTATGCATATCTATTATGTATCAATAAAAATAAAATCAATTCATTAAGTGAAAGGAATTCTAATTACCCAACATACCAATGAATGTCATATGCACACATACACACACTCATACACACACCATATAATTCTACTGATTTTAAAGAACTATTTTCTACATTTAAAATGTCAATGTGTATACGTATGTGTATTTACATATGGCAAACCCTAGCCATTTTCTGTAAATGTTTTGTTTTCTTAGGCTTCTATATAAAAGTATTATAAAAATAAATAAGAAAAGTAAGGACATAGGGTAGGAAACTACAAACTGTGTGCATTTACTTCTCCTGCTTGTTTTTTCCTCTCATAAATGTGAGGCAGATATTAGAAGAGAGGGAGAAAAAAGGGTACACTTGAAAGGTTGGATTCCACTGGTATGTACTAGAGTGAGTGACCTGAGTTGTATGACATTGTGCTTTCCAGGATATCTTTGATTGCTTCACTCTTGAATTGACATTTCAGCTGCTGTGAGAGCCACTGACAAAAAGTGCAAACCACCAGATGCAATGCCTGGATGGGAGTGCATTGGCTTCATTCAACCTTGATATTCAGTGTTCTTATTTTTGCAGGGATACCCAGGAGGAGAGTTAGAAATTCTCAGGAAAGGTATTTCATTACCTAGTTCTGAAGGGGAAGCTTTTATGATACATAAACTCCAGCTCTTAAAGGTTTGTATAAAATAATGTATGGTTAAAAGTGTGGGTCTTGTAAAATAACTTACAATGGACTTGAAAAGAATGAGAAGAGAAAGTAAAACAGAGTGCTCATCTAACAGGTACCACTCATTGTAGAGTATCTTAGGGGCCCAGTAATCCTTTCTAAGTCAGATAGGGAATTTAAATTATACATTTATATATTTATTTAATTTCCAGCAAATTACGGGGGTACAAATTTTAAGGTTTCAAATAATGCCCTTTCCCCCTTCCCCTCACAAGTCTGAGTTTCCAGCGTGACCATCCCCCAGATGGTGCACATCTCACTCATAATGTATATATACACCCACCCCCCTCCCCTCTCCCACCTCCCCAATACCCTGTTACTGTAGTTCCTATGTGTCCAAATAGGTGTTGCTCAGTTAATAACCAGTTTGCTGGTGAGTATATGTGGTGCTTGTTTTTCCATTCTTGGGATACTTCACTTAGTAGTATGGGTTCCAGCTCTAACCAGGAAAATATTAGATGTGCTATATCACCATTGTTTCTTAGAGCTGAATAGTACTCCATGGTATACATATACCACATTTTATTAATCCATTCTTGGATTGATGGGCACTTGGGCTGTTTCCACAGCCTTGCAATTAATTATGAATTGTGCTGCTATAAACATTCGAGTGCAGGTGTCTTTTTTGTAGAGTGTCATTGGATCTTTTGGGTAGATGCTCAGTAATGGGATTGCTGGATCAAATGGTAGATCCACTTGTATCCCTTTAGGGTATCTCCATATTGCTTTCCAAAGAGGTTGAACTAGTTTGCAGTCCCACCAGCAGTGTAGGAGCGTTCCTGTCTGTCCACATCCACGCGAGCATTTGTTTGGGGACTTTTTGATAAAGGCCATTCTCACTGGAGTTAAGTGATGTCTCATTGTGGTTTTGATTTGCATTTCCCTGATGATTAGAGATGTTGAGCATTTTTTCATATGTTTGTTGGCCATTCTTCTGTCTTCTTTAGAAAAGTTTCTGTTCAAGTCCTTTGCCCACTTTTTGATAGGGTTATTTGATTTTTTCTTGCTGATTTTCATGAGTTCTAAGTATATTCTAGTTATGAGCCCCTTATCAGATGTGTAGGATGCAAACATTTTCTCCCATTCTGTAGGTTGTCTGTTTACTTTCATGACTATTTCTTTGGCTGTGCAGAAGCTTTTTAGTTTGATCATGTCCCATTTATTTATTTTTGTTGCTGCTGTGATTGCTTTTGGGGTTTTCTTCATAAATTCTTTGCCTAGGCTGATGTCTAGGAGAGTGTTTCCAACATTTTCCTCTAGAATTCTAATAGTTTTATACCTCAGGTTTAAGTCTGTTATCCAGTGTGAGTTGATTTTTGTGAGAGGTGAAAGGTGTGGGTCCTGCTTCAGCCTACAAGTGGCTATCCAGTTTTTCCAGCACCATTTATCGAAAAGGGATTCTTTTCCCCAGCGTATGTTTTTGTCTGCTTTGTCAAAGATTAGATGGCTATATACATTTTGATCTATCAAAATGATTTAGTGTGCTGGTAATATGAGGCATTATTTCTTTTTTATTTCTTGATCATTCAATAAGTACATATTGATCAGGTACTTAAGGGTGAGGCACTGTGCTAGATACTAGGTATAGAATGTCAGAGAAGGTACAGATTACTTTTTCTTCAAAGATGTTATCTTTTAGTGGGGGAGACAGTGGTTAAGGAACACAAAATAAATCCATAATTAAAAATTGTGGTAAATGTTTTGAAAGGATATACAAAGATATGCATGGAGGGAATATCAAAGGGTAGAAATAGTTGAGATTTAGGGGCTCAGGAAAGGCTATTTTAGGAATATGACAGGCTGAGATCAGAAAAATGAGAAGAATTTAGTTTGGGGAAACATGAAAGTGATGAAATACTCCAGAGAGAAAAGTAGTAATGTGAAAATAAGAGCAATTCAAAAGTATTATCTAAACATTTTGTATTATAGGGTATTAAGAATTGTTTTAAATAATGGAAATGAGTAGTTTTTTCAAGAATTATAAAACTTTCTTTTTATTATTAAACCAATGTGCTAACTTTCGGAAGTATTTTCATAAAATCTTTCAAGATTCAGAGGCTTTTTTAAAAATTTTATTTAAAGAAAATATGAAAGTACAAACATTTTGGTTGCATTTTATATCTTTGAGAGGCTTTTTTGCTATAATGTTTCATCGTACAATTTATTCAATTTTGAGTTATGAGCATTTTATATTGAAATCTTCTCTTCTAATTATATCCTTGTCATTAGATTAGTAGAATGTTTTCCTAGCTACAAGTTCAACAATTTTATGACTTTTATAGAGTTAAGTGTTCACTTATTTAAACTGATTTATAGCCCATAGTTATTCTGGTACAATCATTCTAATTCTACAAGATAAATTGGAAAAAAAAAGAAAATAGTCATTCCACACTGGAACGGTGCTATTCTTTGAGAAGCATCCTTTTGTTTCTTCAAAGAGTTTCCCCTTAGCTGAAATTTTCTTAAAATTATTTTCTTCTAGTATCAAAATATTAAAGCAAAATCTGTGGTTTGATGTAGGGTGGAATAGGTGACACATTGACCTTGCACAGCACTTTGTTAACCGGTTTTCTTGAAGTGGCATTTTCTTTTGTTCGTAGGTGACAGATTTGTAGCAGAGTGATAAACAGAAATCATTGTAATTGTGGCAGTCTTTCATGCAATTGTTGAAGAGTATTCTCTGTTCAAGGATTTCAAACACTTTTCTAAAGGTAAATTACCTTCACAATATTCCTTTTTGTTAACTGCAAAAACTGAAGTACAGAGAGTTATAGTTTAGCGGGTCTGATTTTATTAGTCAACACATTTTTTGGCTATCCATAATACTAAATGCTGAATGCTTTGCTGAACACAATGAAGAATTTTAAGGGAAATAAGAGGCAAGTTTCCTGAAGTCAGTTGTTTATTCGATGACGAAGAAATAAGAACCAAAGAAAATGACACATACATAGAAAACATTTGTAGAACAATAGATATTCCCATTCAATGTTCTTGTGTTTAGACAGGTTAAAAGGGTAGAAAAAGAGGCGTCATTGTATAATTAGAATCATTGACCTTGAGGAAGTTTTTAATGAGTGAAACAGATGATTTTGTACTGCAAAGTTGGGGTGACATTCTGAGCAGATTAAATGGCATGTCAGGTTCCTGTTCCTGCCGCTTATCTACACCTGTGGAATTAAAGAGACAGAAGACAGGGCTTGTGGCTGAGTCTTTGGCTCCAAAGTCTCTGTCCCTGCCTTGGGGGCGGAGCTGAGGTAGGAACTGTTCTCATTCCTGCCACTTATCTCCACCTGTGTAATTAGGGAGTCAGAAGACAGGGACTGCTGGGCCCCAGTACCTGCCTGCCTGCTCCTGGTCGGTCTCTCCCTACACAGGTCTCCCGCGCTCTGTGTCCAGAGTGAGGATCTAGCCTGGGCAGAGCCGAACCACTTAGGAGATTGCCTTTAGTGGTTATTAGGCAGAGATATTTTACGACTCCCACATCCGGGGATTTGGGGCTAGGCCTTTGGCCCCAAAGTTTGTATCCCCGCCTTGGGGACGGAGCCGAGATGGAAACTGTTCCTGTTCCTGCCGCTTATCTCCACCTGTGGAATTAAAGAGACAGAAGAAAGGGCTTGTGGCTGAGCCTTTGGCTCCAAAGTCTCTGTCCCCACCTTGGGGGCGGAGCTGAGGTAGGAACTGTTCCCATTCCTGCGCTTATCTCCACTTGTGTAATTAAGGAGTCAGAAGACAGTGATTGGTGGGTCCCATTGCCTGCCCATCCACTTCTGGTCGGTCTCTCCTTACATAGGTCTACCGCACTCGGTGTCCAGGCCCTGGAGTTTGATTGGGCAGGGCCGAGCCTCATAGGAGGCTGCCCTTGGTGGATATAAGGCAGAGAGATTTTACGACCTACACACTCTGGTGACTTGGAGCTGGGCCTTTGTCTCCAAAGTTTCTAGCCCCGCCTTGGGGGGGGAGCTGAGATAGGAACTGCTCCAGTTCCTGCCATCTATCTCCACCTGTGTAATTAAGGAGGCAGAAGACAGGAGGCCGCCGGAGCAGCCCAGAGACCAGCGGGAAGGGTAGGTGATTTGGCTGTTTCTCCTCCACTGCATCTCGGACTGCTGGCAAGCTCCCCAGCGGGTAGAGAGACCTGCAGACACCAGCCCAGTGGCGGCTGCCGCAAGTGAGCAACACCACCTACTGGCTCAGAAACTAAACAAGATGTGTGAATAACGAAAACCTAAAGGAAAGAAACAACAACTGAGAGACATGGGAAGAAATCAGCGAAGGAACTCCGGAAATATGAAGAAACAAACGGAAAACACACCCCCAAAGAGGAGCACCAGCCCCTTAGAAACAGACAACAACCAAAACCTGGCAACCAAAATGACAGAAGA